>JAODXP020008033.1:0-86713 GCA_027497455.2 Sardinella longiceps | reverse complement strand
CTACCCTGTAATTATTTTGTAACTAGTGAATTGCCCGTGTAGAAAAGGCTTTTTTTCCTCCACCGAAAGCACTGCGCGGGAGTGAGAAGGGGAGTAGCTACGTAGTTAGAGTGAGGAGTCTACAGAGCTTCATTCAACGATATCTTTACTAATCTTTGTCCAAACAACATCTGACTTGGCACTGCACTCACTCCTGTCATTGCCAAGATGCATACCATATTTGAGGTCAGTCGGACGAACGGTTGCAGTGTTATGCCTGGAACACACATACAGACACACACAGACATTCCTTTTACATTAATAGATAGATTATACTGCACATGAAGTTATATTTTGTTATGCAGTTCTTTCCACTTCATACTCAGTAATTCAAGGGCTGTAATGTAAAGCGTTACCGAAAAATCTTAAATTGAGACATAAAACCTGATGAATGAAAAAGGGTGACCAATTCAACATTTAAAGCTATGAATTTAGAATGGGATGTTGTGGAGTCCTGGTTCTGTGCATATAAATATACGAAGGAATATAACTTTGGTAGGTATTAGCTCTCTATACACTTAACAATAGACACATAGTGGTAGTGCTCTCTACAAATAGTAGACATACTGCACTTTAGTATAGTAAACAATTTGTACTTTTATAAATACAGTGTGGTTCTAATTATGTATCTGTCTATAAAATTAATGTCCAATTTTGCATTATTATGGCAACACATGGTAAATACGCACGTCTGTCAATAACAATGAATAACAACATGTTAACATGTTTGTTTGTATTGTCATATGTACGTGGCATAACCCATTTCAGTGAATTACGTTAATGAAGGTGTCACACCGGCTCCGACAATCTCTGACAAACATTCTATTTAATTGTTTTCAACTCAACCCCGCTCACCAGCACTGAACTCTTCCGCCGTCAATTGTGAATTTCAAACGAATTCTATTTTGTTGGAGCCGTCCATTGACATCCATTGTTGACGCCACAGGCTGCTGTAGGTTCGTTATGAAATAATCAAATTTGGTAGATGCCTACAAAAGTGTTTTTGTTATTGTGGACACTCATTCATCATTCAATTCCATGAAAAAAATAAAATTAATTACTACTTTCGCTTTTGGTGCAAACGTAACGCAACATTATTACCTGCATTGTGTTTCTAAAACTAATGTGTAGTCTAAAACTAATCAGGAGTAGAGGCCACCTTGTACTGGCCTGAGGCCCACCCCTCCACACTGGCGGCCTTTGGCTTGTCACATGACAATCTCTATTAATATTCACGTCATTACAGTAACTTCAACATTTCAGAGATTATCTGTGGGTAGAAAGGAGTGAAGCCCTCCTCTTCTCAATTATTCTTTGACACAAGAGTACAGTTTAAGGATCAATGACTCCTTTTGAATTCAACAACACAGGCGATTGCCTGAAACCAACCAACTCATCCTGTTCACAAGTGTACTCTTCAGGGGTGGTTTATGTGTTATTGTATGTATTTACTGCTGTGGTGGCAATATTTACTGTGTTTGGGAACCTTTTGGTTATAATTGCTGTGTATCATTTCAAGCAACTCCACACACCAACAAATATCCTTATTGTCTCACTGGCCATTTCTGACTGTCTTGTAGGTTTATTTGTAATCCCTGTACATTCAATGCTTTTGATTGAATCATGTTCAGTCTTTAAATCTACCTTTTGTTCCCTGTATAATGTCATCAAATTCCAGTTAACTTCAGTTTCTATATATAATATTTCTTTCATTGCTGTTGACCGTTACTTTGCCCTTAGCAATCCTTTCCTCTACCCCAAAAAGGTAACCCTGTCTTTGGCTACTATTACAACAATACTTAATTGGATTGTGTCACTGTTTTACAACTGTGTACTTCTTTATTTTAATGGAAACCTACAGAGCAAATGCCCAGACAGGTGCCTCTTCTTTGTGGATCTAGTATGGTCTTTTGTTGATATTGTCTTGGTTTTTATTTTACCATGTGCCATTATTATAATTCTGTATGTAAAAGTCTTCTTCATTGCAAGGCGGCATGCTGTTGTAATCAGAGCTGCACTAAAGGACAGAAAACAACTGGATGTCCAGAATAATGGAGACTCAATGAGATTGGAGAGAAAAGCGGCCAAAGTCCTTGGAATTCTTGTATCAGTGTTTTTGATGTGTTTAATACCCTATTTCATTTGTTCATTACTGATTGAATCATTGGCCCAGCCAGACCTTGTAGTGAATACCATGATGACAGTATTTTTTCTTAACTCTACTATCAACCCCATAATTTACGCTTTGTTCTACCCTTGGTTTCAAAAAGTATAAAATTAATTGTCACATTTAGAATATGCAGAACAGACTCTTCACTGACAAATGTGCTCTGAGTTCACTGGCGAGTGTAAGATTATGAATTTATCCTATATCTCTGTGTACATTTAATTTATTAATTATTAATCTATTCATTTATTATTATTATTATCATTATTTTGCTGTAGTCTAAATGAGTCTGTTGGTCATTCCAAAAGGCAGTTAAAAAAAAAAAAATACATAAAGAACGCAGTTTTAAAATTCACTTCACTTTAAACTGAGAAGACCTAAACTGTGATGCTTGCAAATGTGTCTTTAAATATTGCATCTGTAATCATTTCTTTCAGCTGTGTAATTTCTTAAATTATAGGTATACTGCGATCAAAACATGAACATGTGTGTAAATAGTTACAAACAATGCAATATGGCTCTAAACATGCATATGTGCCTGTAGGGTCTATAGCAGGGATGGCCAAACTGTGTTCCTTTCATATTTCTCATGTGGTCTGCTATGATGTCTAAAATAAAATATAATGCGCTTTGTTTTCACATTAGTAATTGCAGTTATATCTGGTTGAAAACTGGTGCTCTAAATGTTTGCATCAGGCACAATGAGAGAGTTATTAGCCCATATTTTAGAGCCTCAGTAAGAAAATGGCATCCCTTGTACACACACACACACGTGCAGAAGAGTCACAGAAACCACTAACGCCCTTCCAGGTTGTACACAGATCCTAGTCTCTTGCTGGTACCTACTGCCTCAAGCCTGGTGCTCGCATATCTAGATGGACTAACCTCCCCACTGTAGTCATACAGCCATGTGGCCTACATGGGATATGGAAATGGGCACTGCTCAATACTCCACATGGAGTGGTAAAGATTTAATTTAATTTTTTTTTTTTAATCGCAAAATCACTGAAAAACGACATTAAAACAAACAGGTGTATTACGATGAACAGACAAGAGAGAAAAAGGGCAGTCTGACAGCTAGTAAAAGGCAGTCTGACAGCCATTATGTATTGGGATGACATCCTTGAACCCATTCTCAGACCCTACGCTGGTACTTTAGGCCCAGGGTTCCTCCTGATGCATGATAATACCCATCCTCGTGGCAAAAGTATACTGCAGGCAGTACTGGTGGATGAAGGAATTGAGACAGGTGCATGGCATAACTTGAACCTGATAGAACACCTCTGGTACATTAAGTTTCAGGCCATCAATATGAAAGTATTTTTAGGTCAAAAGTCTTTAGTGCATGCAAATGCAAATTCCAAATGCATGTACCAAAGTCATAAACACGTAACAGTAAATCTGAAGTTGTGAATATTTATTTTGCATGTGTATGCTAAAGTCGAAAATGCGTAACAGTGAATTTGTAGTCGTATATATTTTCTCTACCATTGTAAACGCAGAACAGGGGCTACTGGTTCACAAGTCCTCTGTTACAGGTGCTCAAACCTATCCTGTGCATCACAAGTTCAGAGTCATGCACTTGACACTTTCACTACAATCATTTGCACACCAGCTGCAGGTCTGTATTATCCTGCATGCCTACAGCTGTAATTAAGATGAACTGCAGTTGCTTTTTGGAAATGCGCTACGTTTTTGCGTCCATGTCACTTTGGTATAGGCTATATTCCAACTCACATGGTTCATACACATTTTTATCTACACATTTCCATGACTGTGTATTTGCGTAGTCGCCAATAAACACATTACCTACAAGACAAAAAATCTGTGTCAAAATTTACTGTATTAAATTAACTATAGGCTTATGACTTGGTAGAAAATTAACATTCATTTAAGGAAGAAGACACAGAAGCCTGTTTACAAGTCTTTTAGACTGTTGGTATCTGTTACATAGACTATAGCCACAGTGCTTCCTACAGGATTTTTTTTTAATGCAGAGTCTAAAGGATATTAGGCTAAAATGTACTGTATATTGATAGGGCATCAATCACATTTATCAGTACTCTTATTCTTCAAAATATGATTTAGGGCCTATCATTTTCTTTATCAAGGGTTTTGTAGGGTCAACTATATTCTTTATAAGCTATTTCAACAATATTTTTTCTTGTCTTCTCTTGAGGTTCCCTCCTTCAGGGAGAGATGGCCTAAGTTTCTTGACTTTTTCAATGTTTTTTTAGCTCCTCCACTATTCATTATATTCTTCTTTTCAAGAAGCTTACTTCCATCTCAAATTGATGCTGCTTACCTATTTCTTAGATGAGTTTAGGCCTATTTATAATGTAATATACATAATATTATATAATGTATAACTTTCTTTAGTCTGCCTATTTGAGTGGTATTCATAGATTACATCAGTCAGAAACCTTAATGCTGTCGTCTAGTGTATGAGTGCTTCCGAAATGTGTGTAACGTGTGTACTTTCAGCACTGAAACACTGTGTGTGCAAAAGATGAGGTGCATTACAGGACGTTGAGAAATAAGTTTAAATGTTACAAAAACTGCAAAAAGGTCACATACTGTAGGCTACACAATGCATGGATAGGTAGTCAGAATGGTAAATAAATGAGCTCCTTAAAGGAGAGGACCAGAGTGAATCAGGGGCGTTTCTAGACTTTAAGGACAACCTGGGCTCAGCCCCAGGGTGTATTAGAATTTTGAGAATGTAATTTCTGTTTCAGGAATTGAGCCAAACCCATAGAGAAAAACTGTAATACACCAATGATTAATTGTGTTCAAATGAGGTTGATTTTTATGGTAAAAATCCATATGAAGAGAATCTGTCCTGTGATCAAGCACAAGAGCCCTTGTTTGCCCTTAATTGTTCTTAAAAGTAGGCAACAGACTACATTGTATCACCCAAATTATTTATTATATAATTGTAAGTTTTCCAATTTCTATGTTTAAGCAGTGTTATGTATCAATGTATATAATGTGTTACTGTTGTCAAACAATTGCTCTTCATCTACGTTCTCCAGTTGATCTCTCTGTTGATCTTCCTTCTCCCACCATCACTTGACTTGATTTGCTACATAAAGACAGTAAATTGTTTGATGTTAAAACTGAATTACACAAAGACAGAGAGAGAGAGAGAGAGAGAGAGAGAGAGAGAGAGAGAGAGAGAGAGAGAGAGAGAGAGAGAGAGAGGATAAAAGAGATAAAAAAACACCTCATATTCACCTCTTGCTATCATTTTCTGTGGCCTCATCATTTCCCTATGGGTCATCAGTTGCTAGTTGTCTCCCTCTGGTATCTCCAGCTGTCTGTTCTGTGTCAGTCTATTTCTGTCTGCTCTGTCATCACTTGCTTTTGCCTTTCCAGTCACTTTACTTCTCCTCACCGCTCCACTTCTCTTTTCTTCATTATCACTCCACTTCTCTTCTCCTCACTCCAGTCCTCTGTTCTCCTTCTCATCACTTGCTTTTCTTCTTCTCATCACTTGCTTTTGCCTTTCCAATCACTTTACTTCTCCTCCTCATCACTCCACTCCTCTCTTCATCATCACTCCTTTTTTCTCCTCCTCATCATCACTCCACTTCTCTTCATCATCACTCGTCTTCTCCTCCTCACTCCACTCCTCTCTTCATCATAACTCCACTTCTCTCCTCCTCCTCACTCCGCTTCTCTCTTCTCCTTCTCATCACTTGCTTTTCTTTTTCTCATCACTTGCTTTTGCCTTTCCAATCACTTTACTTCACCTCATCACTCCACTCCTCTCTTCATCACTCCTCTTCTCTCCTCCTCCTCATCACTCCACTCCTCTCTTCATCATAACTCCACTTCTCTCCTCCTCCTCACTCCACTCCTCTCTTCTCCTTCTCATCACTTGCTTTTGTCCTTCTCATCACTTGCTTTTGTCCTTCTCATAACTTGCTTTTCTTCTTCTCATCACTTGCTTTTGCCTTTCTAATCACTTTACTTCTCCTCATCACTCCACTCCTCTCTTCATCACTTCTCTTTCTTTTCTCCTCCTCCTCACTCCACTTCTCTCTTCTCCTTCTCATCACTTGCTTTTCTTTTTCTCATCACTTGCTTTTGTCCTTCTCATAACTTGCTTTTCTTTTTCTCATCACTTGCTTTTGCCTTTCCAATCACTTTACTTCTCCTCCTCATCACTCCACTCCTCTCTTCATCATAACTCCTCTTCTCTCCTTCTCCTCATCACTCCACTCCTCTCTTCATCATAACTCCTCTTCTCTCCTCCTCCTCATCACTCCACTCCTCTCTTCATCATAACTCCACTTCTCTTCTCCTCATCACTCCACTTCTCTTCTCCTCATCACTCCTCTTCTCTTCTCCTCCTCACTCCACTTCTCCTCATCACTCCACTTCTCCTCCTCACTCCACTTCTCCTCCTCACTCCACTTCTCCTCCTCACTCCTCTTCTCTTCTCCTCATCACTCCACTTCTCTCCTCCTCCTCATCACTCCACTTCTCCTCCTCATCACTAAACTTCTCTCTTAGATGGTTGGTTTACTAGAGGATGGAATCATTAAAGTGTATCTTCTTGATTTAAGTGTTGCGAAGCGGTCAATAACATGGTTGTGATCTGTGACGCGAACCGCTCCTCGTTCTATAGCCATTACGGCCAGGCTTTTGAGCCTTTGCTCAGTTGTCGTTTTCCTCAACCATGTGTGGATCCTGCGCAAAACACTAAATGCCCGCTCACAGCTGCAGCTGCTCACCGGTATTGTTAAGGCTGCCTGTAAAATGGATCTTAGACTTGGGAACATGTCGGCATCAAGCAACTTATACACACTTCCGATATCCGATATTGCCCCCTGTTCTCTTTTTCTCATAAGAAACTGTCGAGCTACAGCGATCTCCTCCTTGTTGATACTAATCTTGTAATGTTTACTTATGAGTGCCAACGATTCCTCACACAAAAAGTCTTCCGCTTCAGGGTGGCAAGCTTGGATGCCCTTCATCAGGTCCTCACCCACACCACAAAATCTCTTTTTCAATTCGCTGAGCATACGATCAAGGCAGGGAAAGAATATGTGACGTCTCAGGTCATCCACAGAGCTTGCTTGATTTCTTGAGCCTGTCGTGGACTCAACCACATAGTCGTCCAGCCGCCTTTGCTTGCGTCTTAGTGAAGAGGTTGAGGTGTCTGACAGATGATTGGTCTCAAGAATTTCTTTGGCCTGCCTGAATAACTCCTCTGCTGTTTCATCTGTTCGCATTGATTCCAGAGTTGCAAGGACAGCGTCTTTGTAGTGGGTTGCTTGGGCTAGGTCTATGCTGGTTTTCTGTAGGTACTTGTGGAGCCCCTCTGTAGTGGACAACAGATGTTTAAACATTACTAGCATGAAAAGGCTAGAAAGCTTTGAAAGGTTGGAGAGCAGTCCAACTGCTGTGGGATTTGTTGATTCTCCAAAGCACTTTAACAATGCAGTCAAATTGGCCAAAACTGCAGTAACTGACTTGAGTTGGCATGCCCATCGAGTCTTGGACAGCTGAACAAGCTCACTCTCCTCCAAACCCAGGAGCTTTTGCATGTTTGTGAGAGCCTTATGATTCACCAGAGAAACACTGAAGAAAGAATATAGACTCTCCAGCGTTTCAAAGAAATCACTGGCTTCTGGCACAGCCCTGCATGTGTGGCAAAGCACTAGATTAAGTTCATGGGCGTAGCAGTGGACGTAAGCTGCTTCTGGATGCTTTTGGCGAAAAAGAGCCTGGACTCCCCCAACTGGACCGCTCATTACTGCAGCTCCATCATATGCCTGGGCAACACATCTTAGGTCTTGCAGTCCATTGGATTCAAGCACCTGTTCAATGGTGCCTGTGATCGAAGCTGCGTCAAAAGAGTCAAGGCTTGAAAACTGAAGGAACCGCTCTTTAACATTATTGTCAGATGCCACATACCGCACACATACGGCCAGCTGCTCAAAATTTCCATCACGAGCCTCATCTGCCATTAATGCATACATCTTGGACTGTTTCATTTCATTAACTATCTCAGCAGTGACTTCATCAGCGCAGCATTTAATCATTTCATTCTGTGAGACAGGAGAAAGGTAAGTTGAATGAGAGGGAGCACTATAGCTTTGCAGAAAGGGGTCAAATTCCTCTAGAAACATCAGGAGCTCTAGGAAATTTCCTTTATTGTCTGACTGCTCTGTTTCGTCATGTCCTCGGAATGGTATGCCCTGTTTTCCTAACCATCTTGTGGCACCCACAAGGCGACGGAGGTACTCTCTGCGCTCACTGATTTGGTCAATATGGGCAACATTCATTTTCTCTATGATACTGCCCTGTGACACACTGTCTTTGAAACCTTTCCATGCAAGCATAGAGGCTTTGTGCCTTGCACTTGTGTCATGTTCCCTAAAGCTTTCTAAAGCTCTTTTCCAGTTGGAAAACCCTACTGCGCTGGTGACAATATCTCTTCCTTCCCGCAGTCCTTTTCCAAAGAGCCTGCAGGCATAGCAGAACGCAGCATTTCGATCGACAGAATACTCCAACCACTCAAAAGTGTCAAACCATTTTTGTTGGAATGATCTTCTCTGCAATCCGAAGCTTGTAAATGGGTAGTTCTTGAGTTTTGGTCTCTCAGGCCCTGTTTCAACAGTTCCTAAATCATCCACACTGCTGGCCTCAACTATCTCCATGTCTCTCCTTCTTGAGTCATCTGTGATGCAAAAGGACAAGAGGACATAACCTATAACACACTAGCCTACAAACTGACTTGACAGTCCTCTTTGAACACAACTGGAATTTGTGTGTGACCATAATTGTGCTTTTCAAGCTTTGTTAATTGCTTCAAATAATATTTTTAATATGTATTGTCAGAATCAGAATGTACTGTCCATCTTTGCTTAAATTCCTATAACACAGTTTAAATAAAAAAAACATCTTACCAGTTACAATTCCTGTTTCAGACACGGTTGCTGCTGATGACTCCTCAGTCTGTCTCTCATCTCTCCTAACCTCTACAAATTATGACATCAAATTGAAGTGTGAAAACAGTATAGGGTCAATCCACGCCAGCTCACCTATGGCCTCCCATTTCATGTCATGAAATGTACCGTATAGTCCAGTTTTATACTTTAATTTACTAATTATTGAACTAGCCTATCCCATGTCCTATAGTTTAATAAGGAACATAAAACATTGTTTGCATTCTTAAAAACAGGCAATTTTTCAAGTTGATTTGATGAAAATATGTTCAACAGAATGTTATAATGCCATTATTATACCTAGGGGGCAAAACCCCCTTTTTAGGCAAACCAGTTTCTCTCTTTTTTTTTTTTTTTTTTACAATTTCAACCATGACATGAACTGGGAAAATTTCTGAAAACTGGGTGAGTTGGCACAGAATGATCCTAGCCTATTAATTATTGTAAAATTAAATAAACCAAAACCCTAAACCCTATTACTCCTAATACTCCTGACGCATTTGACTATTACAAAAGTGTTTCTTCTTAAACATAAAGTTGGTTACTCTAAGTAAGTTAGCCTACCAATGTCCATGCCTGATGACATAGGCCTATCTGCTGATGGCTCCTCCTCTGTTACCTCATCTTTGCGGCTAAGCTCTACAAAATCATGAAGTCAAGTCAGTCAGTCAGCAAACCAAAAAGAATGAGTAGCCTAATAGGCCTATATAACAGTAATTCATGTTCATTCCTATGAAATATGGATTTTGCTGTTAGCATAATTTACCAACTTTGTAGTCATTATTCATTATTTCAGATTTTATTTGTTGTCAAAATTAAAACATATCATTTTCAAAAAGAAATCCATTGTAAAGATATACCCATTAGTATAATCTAGGCATCTCAATACATGCAGGGCCGCCGTTCCCCATACGCAGAGTACGCAAGGTGCGTAGGGCCTCAACCACTTGGCAGGGCCTCGGGGGCCTCCAATTTTGAGCTTTACTAAAAAATGTCATGATAATAGTTACATTGCAAAAATATATGAATTAGTAATGAATAGGCCCATAATTTTTTGTTAAAAATTGCGTAACTCATCATACAATTCAAGCAAATTAACAGTTTTGCCTAATATACAAAGATAGTCCTACCCACCCCTATTCCCTGAAATGGTACATCCCAAATTGCGTCTTTGAGTTTGTTGTGTCGGCTTTGATTGAAGCAGCAAGCAGCAACGTTAGAAAACTGCAAATTGCAAGATTCTGCTGTGCAAATGTTCAGTAAATGTGTCAACATCGTTGACATCTAATAATGAAGAGACAGCATGAATCTGGTGCTGAAAAGCGAAAGAAAAAGAAGCAAAAAGAAGACGCCCGTGCATCCCTGGCCGGTAAGTCCGTTTTAGGCTAACGTTAATTGTTTTGCTAACTTAACGTTCAATGATGTTGCTCAATTTAGGCTCGGTTGGTTGCAATATGAAACAATCTGGATTTTAAAATGAATGTGGCATGTTTGCAAGTAGTTGACAATTGTGTATTTAATGTTAATTTTAATAAATAGTAAAGGTTTGAGTGGAACTTCGAAGTCTTTGCTTTTGTTTTTTTTTTTTTTTTTTTGGGGGGGGGGGGGGGGGCCTCCCTGACCAGTTAAGCTTAGGGCCTCCAAAACCTTAGCAGCGGCCCTGAATACATGGTTCTAATGTAAATGGGCTACACGTGCTTTCTTCAAGAGAGGGAAACAGAAAAAAACAGAAAAAAATAGCCTACGTTTCCTCGTTGTTAGTCACGACTCATGTTGCTGTAAATAACCATATCTAGTGAAAATAAATCTGTAAGGAGGGCTAGAGAGTTTTTAAGGAATCTTTGGTAGGACTGAATTTGTTTTTCTTATATGCTACTGTACAGTGTACACATTACTCTGAGAGGGGCAGACGAGTGTAGGCTAGGCTTAAAAGTTCTCTGCATTAACGTAGAAATGTTTAGGCTACTGTTATGATTTATTCTAGGCGATGCTACTGAACTTACAGCTTTATTTTCACTAGACATGGCTATTTACAGCAACGTGAGTCGTGACTAACAACGAGGAAACGTAGGCTATTTTTTTCTGTTACTCACATTTCTAAAAGTTCGTTTCGAAATTTCGATTCACTACTACTGTTAGAATAGCAAGCTAATCAGATACAGTTATGAACTGATGCCATAGGCTACCGTTAGCCAGGCTATATAGTCGGTTCAGTTTGTAAACATATTATCAAACATATCAATTCTTACCCTCTGCCTTTCTCCTGAAAAATCGAAAAAGTTTGGGCTGTTTATTAAATGATGCCATGACATTTACATGTCGTATCTTTCAACTTTCAACCATAAAACCAATTGACAAACCAACCACTAGCTGCTAAGCTGCTCTGAGCCACTGACAGCGCGCGTTGCTGACCGTAAACAGTTCAGGCACGAGACTCATCTCGGGTCCCTGTTCAGCCCCGCCCCGCCCCGCGCCGACTTCGCCTAATCAGAGACAAGTAAATATGATCCTTCCTTATTTTGATAGGCTGTGAGACAAGAAAACAAACTATAACGGAATAAAACAGCGAAACAAGTATTTCAGTTATGGCAGATTATTGAATTGTAAAGTTATATGTATAAAGCATTCAAAAAAAATTTACCCCGGGCTCGGCTCAAATTACCCCGGGCTAAAGCCCCGTAAAAATCGCCTGGCGACGCCACTGGAGTGAATTCAAGCATAGCCTGCTGAAAGAGCTTGCTAAATGCGCTAGTTAGCGAGTGGAACTAAATAATTTGGTACAGCACAGACCGAACGCGAACGCAGAAGCGAACAGGCACTTACACTGAATAAATGGGACCTGACTGTTGGAAACCAAAAGTAAGATCTGAGGTTACAACGACTCAATGTGAAGTGTTTCACGTTCGCGTTAGGTCTGTGCTGTTCGAATATCTTTCATTTCATGCGAAATATATTGCTCTTAGAAGGCTCGTGCAGCAGGACTATGCTCAAACTTACTCCGGTATATTGCTTTAAAGGAATAGGCCACCCCAAAACGAAATTTAGTCTCTTACCATATTCCCCTGAGTTGGATAAGTGACCAAAAGTGTTTTTCATTCACCCCCGTGGTTCTCCGTATCCAAAGGCACAGTGTTAGCTTAGCTTAGCATACAGCGCCGTAATTTGGAGTTTCCATTTAGCCAGTCGTTCTCAAAATAGTCATAAATGAACCCAAAATTTTTCCTAATTTCGTTGTTTCACCTGTACATTCAAACCGAGTACAAATGGCAATGCCATTATCACGAAGGGTTTGCCTAGGAGTGACAAAGTCTTGGGACTATATTCAGGCAAAGCACCGCTGATAGGCGTAAAGTTACCGTAGTACTTTCTTTCTGGGGTTTTCAGGTGCTTGTGATGACTTTACGTCTATCACTGCTTTGCCTGTGATTCGCCTGAATATAGTCCCAAGACTTTAGCCTACTAGGAAGCTATAGCCTAATTAGAAGCTTGTAGCCTACAGCAGTACAAGTAGCCACAACTTAAATAATAAATATCGAGACCACATCTAGGCTATTCTTTACAGTTTTGGTAAACAACAACTCTCACAAAATCATGTTTTTCCACAGCTAAGCAATAGACAGGCTCTGCACATACAACTCTGAAAAACTCACTTTTTTCTACGGCTACGCCTCTCCGGCCTCTATGCATAGTTTTGACACAAACATATCACTTGAGGCAGTGTGCGAAATACTCATCAATATTCGGGTGGGGGTCCCCATCAACAATTTTTTCATTGAGATTTGGTGTGTTTTCCAAGTGTTCCCTTTATTATACAGTATATATCGGTAAAACTCAAGAAGGCTTGTAACATAAATTTGCTTATTTACAGTATTGCTTTGATAGTCTACTACTACTATCAGATTAAGTGCAGAATAAGTGCCTTGTAATGACTGACAAATGGCTATGTTACAAGTGCTAGCTTCATGGTGAATATGTGTACCTTAATATAAAGTGTCACTGTACTTGTATTTTGTTATAATGTGATAGCATATTTAAATATTCAATTCAATTCAATTCAATTTTATTTGTATAGCGCACAAATACAGTACATTGTCTCACGGCGCTTTACAGACAGTACGGGAAGCATCCATGAGAATCAGGGGCAAGGAAAAACTCCCTCGCTTTGTAAATAATTTGTTATGTAGGAAGAAACCTTGGGCAGATCCACGCCTCATGGACTCAGCCTACCTGCCTGGGGCCTAATAAAGTATCCGTAAAGTCTGATGCATAGATTGACCATGGTTAACACAAAACAGTATGAGTACTGAATGTAGTCAGAGATGATATACACATAGTTTGTGTGACAGTCAGGGCCAAGGGATGGAGTCAGTAGTTGGAGTGTGGGATTAATAACAAATAAAGGACATGTAGTCTAATAAGGCTATTGGTAGCAACCCTCTATACAGATGAATCTTGACACGTCACGTGACAAGAGCAAAGACTGAACAACTGCTATAAATATCCACACCACTGAAGCATCCACAACTCTGGACAGAAAGGAGCAAAGCCCTCCTCCATCCCTTTCATTCTTTGACACAAGAGCTATTAACGATTCAATGATTCCTAATGAATTCAACAACACCAATGATTGCCTGGAGCCAACCAACTCATCCTGTTCACAGATTTACTCTTCTGAGGTGGTTTATGTGTTATTGTATGTATTTACTGCAGTGGTGGTGATATTTACTGTGTTTGGGAACCTTTTGGTTATAATTGCTGTGTATCATTTCAAGCAACTCCACACACCAACAAATATCCTCATTGTCTCACTGGCCATTTCTGACTGTCTTGTAGGTTTATTTGTAATCCCTGTACATTCAATCCTTTTGATTGAATCATGTTTACTGTTTGAGTCAACGTTTTGTTCATTGTACAACTTGATTAAAGCCCAGTTAACATTTGTTTCAATATATAATATTTCTTTCATCGCTGTTGATCGTTACTTTGCCTTAAGTAGTCCATTCCATTACTTCAAGAAGGTATCACTGTCTTTTGCAATTATTACATCAATATTTGCTTGGATTGATGTCACTGTTTTACAACTGTGCACTTCTTTACTATAATGGAAATTTCCAGAGAAAATGTCCAGGTAAATGTCTTATTTCTGGAAATCAAGCATGGTTTATTGTTGATCTAGTCATCGTTTTTATTTTACCATGTGCCATTATTATAATTCTGTATGTAAAAGTCTTCTTCATTGCAAGGCGGCATGCTGTTGTAATCAGAGCTGCACTAAAGGACAGAAAACAACTGGATGTCCAGAATAATGGAGACTCAATGAGATTGGAGAGAAAAGCTGCCAAAGTCCTTGGAATTCTTGTATCAGTGTTTTTGATGTGTTTAATACCCTATTTCATTTGTTCGTTATTAATTGATGTATTTGCCCAACCATACCTTGTAGTGAATACCATGTTGACTTTATTTTTCCTCAACTCAACTATCAATCCCATAATATATGCTTTGTTCTACCCTTGGTTTCAAAGAAGTATTAAATTAATTGTGACACTTAGAATATGCAGGACAGACTCCTCATTGATAAATGTACTCTGATTGGTCTTTTGTCACTACTGTACACTTTATAAAATATTTATTTCATTGTGGCTGAGCCTGATACAATTAAACCTTCCTCTGCTTTACTCTTTGTCTATTTGATTTTTGCTTCTGATCACCTTTATATAATTAAATAGGTCTCTGTTGTTTAAAGGTTCATTTAAAAAAAAAATGATACTACAGTTTTTACTAAATACCAAAGTAATTACATTTTGTACACAGTTTTGAAAACTGATGTTGAAAGGTAAGATTTTGAGGTAATGCTTTAGTAGTAAGCTCTTTATGGATTATCCTTTACACTGCTCAAAAAAATTCAAGAAAGGCATCGGACAATGCAGGCCTGGGTTGTGTTTTCCAAAGCCTTCTTATCACTAATGCCACCAAGCCTGTCCTTGAGCCTACATAGTAGAGCTTAAAGATTTTTGCCTGAACCTGACGGGACCCGACAGGTTGGGTCGGGTTCGGTCTTAATTTCTGTCATTTTATTCGGGCTCGGGCCAGGCTCGGGCTTGCGCGGTAAATGACTGGCCAGTTGATGCATTTTGATTAGTGCCAGATAGATTGTGGAAATGGATGCTGAGGAGGTGAATCAAAAGCTGGCCTCAAAAGCCTACAGTCGATAAATTCTGTTAAAAAAATGTATGAGCAGCTCATTCTTGAAAGAGAGTTGTGTGCATTGGAATTTGTCGGGCTGTAAACGGGTCCGCGCAGAATCCTGTCAGGCTCGGACCAGGCCTAACTTTTAAGGCCCGATTAAAGCTCTACTACAGAGTACACCCTCTTTGTTTAATTAAAATTGTGTGTTAATTAATTATATCAACTACAAACGTATACAGTAATATTAGGCTGGTTGACATCAGGGTGGAGTATTGTGATATGGGTGGATTATGATAAACCATAAAATGGAATAAGCTTTTAAATATTAGTAAAGGGAAATGGTACATTTTTCACGGAAGGCAATCACCAGTGAGGTTTACTTTGTGAACGAGTCATTGATCCTATGGACTGGTGTTTTGATAGGGCTGTAAAACTATACTTGATCCATCATTCAGATTTCTTGTGGGATTGACATGGTACAAAATGGTCTCTGCCACCCTCAAATGATGTAACATTGCTGTTGCATCATCTTAGTGTCATACAGTACAGTTTTATATCAAATGGACTGTCAGGCTCACATAAACAAAACTGCAACCCATAGTCTCTATAAATACCCATGCCACATCAACTGTATCAGTCGATTATTTAACGGAACAGGTTGCAGCCCTATCAATTTTATTGTAGGCTATGTATGTTTACTACAACAGTAATTCTTTGAATAAATGACTCTTCATGAAGTCAACCTCACTGGTGATTGCCTTCAGCCCATTAACTCAACTTGTTCAAATATCTCTTCACTGGCAGCTTATGTGTCACTGTATTTAATAGCTACAGCTGTGATGATGTTTACTGTATGTGGGAATCTTCTGGTAATAATTGCCGTGTATCATTTCAAGCAACTCCACACACCAACAAATATCCTCATTGCTTCCTTGGCTATTTCTGATTGTCTTGTAGGTTTATTTGTGATGCCAATACATTCAATCATTTTGATTGAACCATGTTCCTTGTTTGGATCAACCCTTTGTGCCTTTTACAACATGGTTAATTTCCAGTTGACATTTGTCTCAGTATACAATATTTCCTTCATTGCTGTTGATCGCTACTTTGCCCTAAGCAATCCTTTCCTCTACTCTAAAAAGGTATCACTTACTGTAACAATTATTTTAACAATACATATTTGGATCGGCTCACTGTTTTACAACTGTGCAATTCTTTACTTCAGTGGAAACTTCAAGAGCAGATGTCCTGACAGATGCCTTCTTTTTGTGAATGAAGTTTGGTCTAATGCTGATCTTACCTTAGTTTTCATTTTACCATGTGCCACTATCGTAATTCTCTACATAAAAGTCTTTTCATTGCAAGAAGGCATGCTGTCATAATCAGAGCTGCATTCAAAGACAGAAAACGACTGAACATCCAGAACAATGGAGACTCAATGAGTTTAGAGAGGAAGGCTGCCAAAGTCATTGGGATTCTTGTATCACTGTTTTTGATATGTTTAATACCCTATTACATGTGTATGCTACTCATGGATGTTGCAGCTCAATCATATGATGGTGTAATGAATACCATGTTGACACTATTTTACCTGAATTCAACTATTAACCCTATTGTTTATGCTTTGTTTTATCCATGGTTTCAAAAAAGTATGAAATTAATTCTTATGTTCAGAATATTCAGGACTGACTCCTCCCTGATAAATGTTCTCTCAGGTGACTCTGTTGTTGGACATATGTAATTTATCAACTGCACCTGTACATATTATCTCTATAGGCCTAGCTATTGGCATTTTTGCACAATGATGATTTTGCAAGCATTAAGCTACTGTGGTTTGTGGATTTCTACAAAAAAATGTGATGTATTATCTAGGGCTGGACAATTTAACACATTATTTTCACATAACACATTAATTAATGGAGACAATTATTTTATTGCATGTTTTATCACAATTTGTATTATTTGTCTTGTTGAAAAAGTGTGGTGCTAACAGGCTTTTATTTAAATTATCACAAACTTCGCCTCAGAGGTGTAATAGAAAGATACAAGTTATGTTTTAAAAACAAATGCTTCTGTTACCCTACAGATGTTTTAAAGTATAACTTTGATACAAAGAAAGAATTGTATTAAGATTCATAATTAAAAAGCATTGTGTTGTTGTGCTTCATGAAGGGCATAGTCGTGTACTCATTTTTTTGTGCCTTTCTTTGTTTTCTCTGACTCCCCCCAAAATGCACCAAACTCATTGCCATTACGTTGGGCTAATTCATTAACCAGACAAACACCGCCTACTGACTCGGTTGATTTCATTTCATTCCTCAGATTTGTGTAATGGGGTTTTGTTTTCACCAACAGAGATCTGTGTGGGCCAAATTCAGCAGAGAAACTGCCGCCATGATATTGTGCCTGGACATTTTTATATGCGTTTTGAACAAACTGTAGCAAAATGTTATAAAACATTGCATAGCATCCTCTAGGGAGTGATAGTAATTAAATCAGTATACCAAAATTCTATTTAAAGAGCCAGTCGGACGACGGTTTAGAAAAGATCCGGAACAGAGTTTATTAACAAGAAGCAAAACAAAGACCATGGTGCACCAAGGGAGAGACAGCATGCTACCCGCAAAAATCCATCAGCTCTGCTGCTCTAACTAAACAGGAAGTTTCCTATCTATTCAGCTTAGCCCTGGTGGTAAAGCCAATGTTCAGCTTTCTTCCTGCCACAGAGGAAACAAATCTGGTTAACTTAATTCAGAGTTATGCTAAAGATCTGTACGACACATTGGACAAGAAGCTATGTGGCTTTGGGCTAACTTGCTCATTCCCTTATGAGGGAAAAAAAACATCTAGGTAACATCTAACCAGCAAAGCATCACATGGTGCTTTCCTACAATACGGCTTCATCACTTTTCTATTTTAATGGCATCAGAAATGATAATGATTCAACACAGACCTGGTAAATGATTTGCCTTGTCTTTATATGGAAATTCCGCCGATTCGCAGCACTGCAGCGCTGTGGGGATCATGAATTTGGCGCAGAGCTTGCGTAGGAATTTTAGCATCTACAACACAGATGTGTAAAACACTGAGTAAAATCTGCTGCACAAGCTCACAGTATAGCAGCAACAAAACCCATTATAACCCATTATGGAAAAAATCTCTTCCATTGTACCTCATCATGCAACAAGAATATAGAGGACTGCTCTCGCTGCAGAAGGAGGTTGAAAGTTGAGAAGGTTGGCATGCTGGCCTGGTAGAATAGCAGGTACACCAGGGTTCCCACGCGTCCTGGAAAACCTGAAATTTTAGAGAGGGGCCTTTCCAGTCATGGAAAACACCTGGAAATTGGCTAAAATGTTAAAATGTCCTGGAAAAATTCTGTATTGACCTGGAAAATTATAATTTCATTTAGCCACATATGCACCTTGCTGCTTTTTGATAAGCTGGGGAGATACATTTGTCTGGATTCATTGTATTTTTAAAAAGTATTTAAATAGTGTAGTATAGCATAGTATAATCTTCATCTGAAAACCGAGTTTCAGAATTGGAAAAAAATATAAACTTCCATACTTTCTGTTGGTGACATGCTGATCGACTCTTTTTTAACCTTAATCATTTCCCACTTGTGAATCACCAGACCCTCTGTATAAAAGAAAGTGAGGAACAAAGAGCTGTATTATTACTGTCTGAAGCTGGCTGAGTGGCTAGATTGGCCAAATGTGTTTTGGCATGGCTGTTGATAGTTTAGTTGGTTTGACCAAATGTTCATTCCACCTACTTTTACCAAAAGTTCATTCTAGCTACATTCATTGCAAGTCCCCTCACCTGCCATCTTGGAAAAGTTATTTTGGCTTTAGACTGCCAGGTCATATTAACATTAAAGCGAAGGTTTGGTTTAATTCAAGCTTAGCTCTGTTGCACGAATCTGCTGACTGCACTAGAGACTAGTAAAACGAAAGAATTTGGAACTAGAAAAGTACTCAGAGAGCGCAGACTCCGGCCAAGGCAATGTGGTCACACACACACCATATAAATTCCAGATGGTGGTCTGGATGATCGATAGCCACCAAAATTGAATTAGTTATTGCGTGTCCCAATATACAGGTTGTCCAAAAATTTAATCCAAATCAGTGCAGTACTTTCTGAGTTATGTTGTACACAGACACACTCACAGAGAAGCAGCACAACACACAAAACACAACCTCCTTGGCAGACAATCAATTTGCATTGAGTCAATAGCACGTAATATCTTACTTTTGGTTTTGAATGTGGTATGATCTACTGACTCAATGTAAAGTGCTTGTCTGCGCTTGCGTTCAGGCTATGTCCTTTCAAATTCTTTCATTCCACTCGCTATCTAGTGTAGTCAGCAAACTTGTACAACAGGGCTATGCTTGAATTGGGCCTACACCAAACCTTCACTTTAAAAGATTTCATTGTAAACATGAATTTGCTCACTACACCTATCACCACATTGCTATGATAGAGAGAATAAACAAAAGGCCAGTCAGTCATACCTCTTTCTAATGCATATAATAAAGGAAATTCAGTAACACTTTTTATGAACCCAGTATTCATAGAACATTATAAATGCATTCATAAAGGGTTAAAACACATTCATAAAGTCTTGTAACTGCTGACATTAGTGTTCATAACAGTTTATACATTCTCATGTCTATACTCATAAAGAATTATAATGTTATCTTATAAGTCTTTAAAACTTGAATGGTCATAAAGCATTATTATGCTTCAATTTGTTATTTGTCCTTTTATGTCAATTTGTTCATGCTGCATAATGACTAGTTACAAGTGCTCAGTGCATACCCAAAGTAAAGTAAGATGAGCACATAAATACTCATGAAAATGAATAAGGCACCATAACAGATAGTAATTAAAGTGGTATGTTCCCCTAGTATAAAAAGTCCAAAGAAGGTTATAATGCTTTGTGATACATCAAGTTATAAAGGTTTATATGATGAAATTATAATGCCTTAGGAGTACTGTCATGAGAACATATAATCAGTTATGAATTCTAATGTCAGCAGTTATAAGCCTTTATGAATGTATTATAAGCCTTTATGAATGCATTCATAATGCTCTATGAATACTGGGTTCATAGAAAGTGTTACCGGAAATTCTATTAGCAAGCTGTTGTATCGTTGCATCGATAATTGGTGTATTGTTGCTTCCTTGAATTTGAGGGAAACGGCCTTGAAATGTCCTGGAAAAGTCCTTAAATTTGATGTTGAAGAAAGAGTGGGAACCCTGTACACCTCAGTCATGGGGTCAGTGAATGCTGCCTTCAGTCTCCTGAACCTGGGCTGCTTTTCATCTTCAACAAAACAAGCAACAAAAAAACAAGGCTTTCAGTAACACAGGTGTGCAGTTAACTATTTGGGGGCATAAGTGCTAAATGAAATAAAAAATACTACATACTCGCAGACTTGAAGTAGCTGGCCAGTGGTTCAAAGAGTCTCAGTATTCTTGTTATGCACTGTTCAAGACTAAGCTAACGAACTGAGACATGCAACAATACCCTTTGCAATTGGTACTACCCTTGAACCAGTGCCCAACATCAACGACCAGGTCCTCCACATCAAAACCAGTCACCTGCAATACATTAATTAAATTCTAAGAACATTGCATGTCAATGCATACAATCCGTACAGTGATCCGTAAAGCTACATCCAAAATGCAATTACTAAGTAAGTAGTTACATTTCTACAGTGTTTTTCTATGCTTAGGGACTCAAAGTGCTTACACTTACAGTGGAAGGGGGACTTCACTAACTACCCCCAATGTGTAGCACCAACCTGGGTAATGCACGGCAGCCATATTAAGCGCCAGAATGCTCACCACACACCAGCTAGAGTGAGGGAATGAATGAATGAATGAATGAGCCAATTACAGAGGGGGAAAGATTAGGGGGCCAGATTAAATGAGCCAGGTTGGGACTTTAGCCAGGACACTGGGGAACTCCCTAATCTTTGCAACAAGTGCCATGAGATTTTTTGTGACCAATACTCACATCCAAAAAGCCTGCTCCTGCGGATTTTGTAGTGTTATGAGCCACATGACACGGACAGCCATGTATATAAACACCTGGGTGTTTCTCTCTGGCTCTGGAGGCAATGGAGTTGCCAGGAGCATTGTGTACCGACAGACCCACACAATTCTGCCAGGGAATGTCCTTCTCTTCCAAAGTCTCATTTATTTTTGAGAAGATGCTGTACCACAGCTCTTGCCACTGGTAGTGCACATGTCTAAAAATCGATGAACAACTTTGTTGTCCATAAAAATCGGAACTGTTACAGGGTTCATCTTCTCTACTCCTGTTGAAGTATGAAAGCATGACAGCATCATTTGAACCATCAGTTATCAAGGTGTAGGGTGCTTCCTTCATCTTTGCCACCAACTCATCCTTAAAATATGGGGCCACTGCTCCGTTGACGATACACGTAGCCTTTGTTCGAGCACACCTGTACTCTTGTGCAGTTTTGGGAGTCCTTGAAGCACTCCCTCATTGCTGGCCCCAGGTGGTCTGAAAAAGCCAGTGGAACATTGTGCTCCACCAAAGACACAGTCATTTTGACCTCAGCCCTCCTTGTCTGTTAGAAAAGAAGCAAAGTTGCTCTATTGAGCTTTGAAGACATACAACTAAGAAAACAAGTACAAAACATAATGCAAAGATTAAGAAAAGAACAAATGAAAAAAACAAACAAACCAAAAACAACCACCCATGACAACACCATGATCAAACCTGACATGGGAACTTTTGATCCAGACAGGACCATGACACATACTATATCATACCTTAAACTCTTGGTCAGACATCCCCCCAACAGAGGGAGCAGACACGGTAAATTATGCCATTGACTGTACAGCTCTTTGTTTGTCCTGATGGCGTTTACTTTTGACGTGGCGCACCACATCCGCCACACCCTGGTGGCAACACATATTCTCCATACGGCACACCAGTAGTGGGTGTTGATGTAACGGAGGCCAGCTAGCTCGGCGGTAGTACGTGTAAATCCTCATCACCCAATTCCATGGGCGCTTCTAACACACTGAGTTAGAAGCTCGGGCTTTTGGCTCAGTTGGTTAGAGCGTTTCACTCCCACGCCGGGAGTTTGTAGCTTGCGGGGTGGCGGGTTCGAGACCCGTGTGTGGTGCGGACCGCCACCGGCTACATTGGTGCCGTGACCCAGATGGGAGTGAGGATTTGGAGGGTGAGTGTAACGGAGGCCGGCTAGCTTGGCGGTAGTACGTGTAAACCCTCATCACCCAATTCCATGGGCGCTTAGCTCAGTTGGTTAGAGCATCCCACTCCCACGACGGGAGTTTGTAGCTTGCGGGGTGGCGGGTTCGAGACCCGTGTGCGGTGCGGATCGCCACCGGCTACACTCGTTATGTGCTGTGCATGCACTGGGTGCATGTCAGATGCAGCGCAGCACAGCACAACCTTGAGCAGAATCGCCCGCAATGCTTTTCCATCTTTCCCCTCCAAACCTCCTCACTACTAATAAGAAAGCAAGCACCTGTCTAGAATAAGTATTTTCCTACCAAGTTGTCTCCATTAGATTTAGGATCCCTGCACTCGCAAAAGGTTGAGAATCGAGAACCCCCGTCGTAAAACACGTAGCATTATCCCTTACCACCAAAGGATGCATGGAATCAACACGTAGCCCTGCTGTTTTATAGTGCCAAGTGCTACTGATATAGTATGTCTGTTGCCTGTTAAGTTACTGTTATCCATTATCACCATGCCTGATATCTTGATGTAGCAGGGCGAGTAAAATAGGCCGGGATAGTGAGGGAGTTCCGACTACACCACCCTGGGAAGTTAGTACATGTGTAATGAAGGACTTTGTGTATGCCATGTCATGTGGGGTTTCCGGTGGGGGAGGGATCTGCGGGAGGTACGGGTGGCTGTGTTAATTGGTCACACCTGAGGTCTGATTATGGATGAGCTGGAGTGGCGTTCATTTGATTGTTTGCTGAGGGAGAAAGAAGTCATAAAAGAGCCTCAGCGGAATTGGTGAGTGTTCTGGGAAGTGTTGTTATTTAGCCTACGCCTAAGCCGCACTCACGGTTGGGGTGGGTGCCGTTCGCACGCTGTTTAGGGCTGCCGGCGGCGAAGATAGCTTAGGGGGCAAAACCTGTAGATAAGACCGGGCGTAGGAGTGCTTGCTAGGCAGTGTACTGTAACTTCCCAGCCAGGGGTTCTCCGGTGGCGTTACTCTCCGGTGGCCTCACAAGCGCTGGACTGGCATTGTACTGTTTCCCCTCCGGCCAACCAGCGCCCAAGCCTAGACCCTAGGGGAGGGTCTTGTGCCTGGGGAAAGTTAAGTTTTAATCCTTCCTTGCGTGTGTGTGTGTGTGTGTGTGCGTGCGTGGTTGTATGCTTTAAACGTTGGCATGTCATTTTATTATCGGGTGGGCAGGGTTGTCTGAATCTCTCGTTAACGTTAGCCTGATGGCGTCTTTTTGAGTGTTGTGGTCTACTTTAGCATTGTGCTCCTTGAGCGAAGTGCCCTACGGGGGTGATGTGTCCTATGTGTGCTTTTGCCTATCTATTAGCCTGCTGTGTGCCGTGTTTATTCATTGCGGTGTTTATTTAGCCTATCGTGTGCTGTGTAGTGGTTCGCCCAGGTGAAGGTGAATGGTGGGTGTAGGACTTCGTGAACCTGACCCGATCTGTTGTATGATGGCTGCATGAATTACATTTATTTAATAATAAAGAAATATATTGTTTGTATTCTGGTGGTCCGTCCGTGTTTCAAATAGTCCAGGCCTACTCCTATCACAACATATTCTAGGTTTATTACACATGTAACACCCAGGGAACTAATAACAGATTAACACTTGGATACCATGAACACTTAGTCACAAACACAGGTTCGAATAGACAAGTCTGGAGACATGAATTGCAATCAACTAGTAGTTTTATTGAACATATGGAAGGGGAAAGGGAGAGGGGAGTGTGTGCAAAGGACCTGAAAAGACAGGCAGCAGTTAGAAAAGTACAAAATTATTTATTAGATTTGTTAATTAATTTACTTTTTCTTTGAGGTTGAATGTTGCATGAAAATGGAGCAAGGCAAGGGCTTACCTGGAGGGGGCAGGCTAACAGAAAGTGCGTACACAGCTCACACCCATGCACAGCAAACCGTGACTTAGCAGTAATAAACAGTAGTCCACAGCAACCATTTTGAGTTACACACCAAAACGTGCAGTTACACCACACTACCACTCGGTGACTAGCCACCCTCCCAAGGAGAAGCCCTCTGCCTGCCAAATTAAAGAAACAATTAAAACAGGGATTGAGACAGTGACCAAATAGGACAGAAACAGGCGCTATGCAAGCAGTTGCCAGGTGCAGACAGAGCAAACCTGCAAAGCAAATAATCACGTACAGCTAGACAAACTAGTAACGTAACGTAACAACAAAACCGACCGACCAAAGATGTCTAGCACAGAGTCTACAGACAGGCAGGCCGTGCTACCTGTAAAACAAAAAGCCCACACATGTACTCAAACAGTTGAAAACAGAAAAGACTCCATGTTTACGAGGAGATTGAGTCAAGGTAAAATGACATACCTGAGGATGATGAGATATAAGGATACATCAGACAGACTGCTAGCTAGTCTGAGGCACAGACATGTAGTGCTACAACACAAATAACACATCATGACAACACAGAACAATTTTTGATTAAATAAATCCTTTTGGAGGGTGACATACTGTACCTGCTGGAGGACTCTCGGCACGCTCCAAAATCAAGTGCAAAATGAGCAGAGCCTACCATGCTGTCGGCGAACTGGAGCCTTATATACTGGCAGCCAAATTGAATCATTGGTTACTTGCCCCACCCCCCTCGTTAGCTGAGGGAGGTGAGGAAGCAACCAAGAGAAATAGCAAGCACTCTGGCTGCCTGCTACAATCCATCCCCCCCTTGTTTTGTCGTCGTCCCGACGACAAGCATAGATACAGACGGCAAGTCTGACCACGCCCACAAATATAGCTCCGCTGTGGGGGAATTAGAGAAAAATAGTCCCATCTGGGGGAAAGAGCAGGCTCACACAGTGGGGAAGTCAATGGCATGCTAAGCTAGAAGTTACACTGAGCACCATCTACAAGGAGCCTGACACATTTTTGAGGGCAATGCCTGAAGGTAGTAATGATGGTCAGATGGTCCGATGTGAATTCTGAACTTGACACCCCTCCAAACGCGATACTGATGACAATTTAGATGATGTTTGTTAGCTTCATTAGCTTGCTAACTAGCCAACTTCATTGATCACCACAGTAAATGTAGCTAACTTTAGCTTGCTTAACTGAGTTAATCAGACTTGTGATTGAAAGTTGCTTTACTTTTGACAGGAGCAGAGACAGCTCATGACATTTCTGTTAGTGTAACTGCAATAAACAAATGACAGGGAAATTATTTTAGCGAAAACACACGCAGGCAAACAGGTCATGATTAGACAAAACATCTAATATGGACTTTGTTCAATTTTACTAAACGATCTTTTATTGTTAAGCAACTTACTCTACCTTGTCCATTCACCATAATGTTAAATTGGCTTCTGTTATCCCCCACGCTGACTCCACCCTCGCATTTTGGGGGCGTTAACAGTACTTGCCGTCTGTATCTATAGCCCCCCCTTCTTAGCTAGGGAGGTAGGCACAAAACTAGTCAGCCCACCTGAGGACCTAGTTTGCAGATGTCAAAATCCCCTTAAAAAAACAGAACCTGACCAGTGGATCAAACCCCTGATGCAGAGGAGGCCCAGTGGACCAGCAAAGCAGTCAATAGATGAGACTCTGTTAAAACAAACCAGACTGCCAGTTGAAACTTAAGGATCCCTTGACGGGCAGAGAAACCTGGTCAGTGGGCCCACCCCTGATACAAAGGGGACCCAGTGATCCAGCAATTTATGATTCACAGAACCAAGACCGCTAAAACTGACAGCCCGGAGACTGCCACAAACCCTTGATGGGCAGGAAGACCTGGTCAGTGGGTCCACCCCTGATACAGTGGGGACCCAGTGATCCAGCAACTTACTATAACCAGTCTGCATATTAACAGAACTGAAAACGTGGGGGCTCCCACAAATCCTTGACAGACAGAGAAACGTGGCCTGTGGGCCCACCCCTGGTACAAAGGGGACCCACCAATTTGACACAGCCATTCTACATGTTATCAGACCTGAGCACGTGGAGGCCCGGCAGTCTGACCTGACGCTTTCCACAACACAACGGAGGCCCGGTAGTCCCACTACCGCTTTCCACAACGGAGACCCGGCAGTCCAACTGCCACTATCCGTACCATAACACACACAAACATAAATACTGACTGGTCAGTTGGCCAGTGCAGAACCACAAAAGAGAGGCTTACTCATATATTGCTATCAGTCACAAAGTGAAAGGGCATGGAGAACAAGCTTCAGGACTTCCCATGTCATGTATCAGCTCCACCCCAAACCTACATGCGATTCTGTCCATAAGGAAAGGTACAGTCCTTGTATGGGATACCCCTGATCCACCTGCGGGGGCGCCAACCGCAGGGTTGGTCCAGAGGAGGAACCAAAGACTTCCAGAGTGCATGAGGATGGCGGAAGGAGGTCCTCAGGGAGAGACAGACAGCTAGGTTCTTCAGAGCCTGGGTTTTCTGGTAGGCTGCTGTCTTGTCTTTAAAAATAAAAGCACAAACAAATCCACACAACAACGAAACAAAAGGCAAGGCAAGGGCTTACCAACCAACAGAATGAGAGGCCTTCCCTAACACTTAAAGGTGTGGTTCAGAATTTTCGGTGTTAAACCTCATTTCCAAGTAAGCCTGAGTGATATATGTCACTGGAGACCGTTTTCAACTCATTTCATCCAGTCTTTCTGTCAACTACGTTCGCTGGTGCTCGGCTAACGCAGGGGAATGGGCACTGCTAGCCTGGCAATAAAAGACAGTCTTACCCACTTACATTTTTCCTACATGTTGTATAAGAATCTTATATATATTTTATAGGGGACTCAAAGCTCATACAAAATCCATATAAAATGCACATACTGTGAAACTTCATTTTACAATGTTTTTTTTATGTTGTATAAGAATCTTACATGGGGTTTATAGGGGACTCAGGCCACATACAAAAATCCATATAAAAATGTGAAAAAAGATTTATATAAACTTTACAATGTTTTAGGCCTATATGTTGTATAAGAATCTCAGGGTGTGTAGGGCAGTTAAACCACATGCAAAATGCATTTGCAATGTTTCTATATGTTTTTTGTTTTATGTGATTCACACATTGGTGAAATTAAAGGAATACTTTAACTTTTTATGAAAATGTGTCATTTATTTTCTTCCCTGAAGTTACATATGTGGGTAAAATCATTTTGGTCTGGCAATCCAAATTTTAGCTTTAGCTTAGCATAGGCACTGGAATATAATGTAGCCAAAAAGTTGCCAGCTGGCTACTTTACATTCTAGAAAAAAAATATATATATATAAAAAACATGTGTTTTATATCATTCTTTATACATGGGGATACCATGGTAGGTGTTGTTGCCACATTTTGTTGAATGAGAAACGGGCCACTTTCGTACTATGTGCCATATAAGATTTGGATAGTAATATATGTTTCTGGCAGGAAAGGTTTTTATATGTTTTTTATATGACACTTCTTATACGTTTCATATAAATCTTTTTCATATGGGATGGTCTGTAACGTCACATGATCAAAGAAGATAGACCTGTTATCTATAAAAGCACATGCCAGTTCAACACATTTTCCATTTTCTGAACATATTATGGGCATCTCTTCACAGTCTCTACTTTTTTGGATTGTACAGATTGGAGAATCACTATAAAATACATTTATATGTATTTACTTCCTGGCAGAACAGTAAGACCTTGGGATCAATGATCCCTAATGAAGTCAACATCACAGGTTGCCTACAGATTAGTAACTCAAATTGCTCAAAGACTTACTCTTCTATGGCAGCATATGTGTCACTGTATGTGTTTGCTGCATTTGTGGTGATATTTACTGTGTGTGGGAATCTTTTGGTTGTAATTGCTGTGTGTCATTTCAAGCAACTTCATACACCAACAAATATCCTCATTGTCTCACTGGCCATTTCTGATTGTCTTGTAGGTTTATTTGTAATGCCGGTACATTCAATGTTTTTGATTGAATCGTGTTTATTGTTTGAATCAAAATTTTGTTCCTTTTATAGTGTGATTAAATTCCAGGTAACATTTGTTTCTATATACAATATTTCATTCATTGCTGTTGACCGTTACTTTGCCTTAAGCAATCCTTTCATGTATTCCAAAAAAGTGTCACTGTCTTTAGCATTTATAATTACAACCCTTGTTTGGATTGTGTCACTGTTTTATAATTGTGCACTTCTTTATTTTAATGGAAACTTCAGTAACAAATGTCCAGATAAATGCTTTATCTTTGTGGATGAAGTGTGGTCTATTGTTGATCTTTTGGTTGTTTTTATTTTACCATGTGCCACTATCATAATATTGTACCTACAAGTCTTTTTCATTGCAAGAAGGCATGCAGTCCAAATCAGAGCAACATTGAAAGATAAACGACTAGATGTACAAACCAAAGAGAACTCAATGAGATTGGAGAGGAAAGCTGCCAAAGTTCTTGGAATTCTTGTCTCAGTGTTTTTGCTATGTTTAATACCTTATTATATTTGCATGTTGCTGATTGATGTCTTAACTCAATCATATGACCGGGTAGTGAATGCCATGTTGACATTATTTTTCTTTAACTCAACTCTTAACCCCATTATTTATGCCTTGTTCTATCCTTGGTTTCAAAAAAGCATGAAATTTGTTCTCACCTTCAAAATATGCAGGGCTGACTCATCACTGATAAATGTGTTCTCAAGCGATTGTTGAGTTTAAATATCTGCAGATTTACAATACAGATATGTCCATTTTTGTCAGAATTTCAGTACTCAAAACTTTTCATTATTTGGTTTTATTTCTGCAATCTTATAATATTGTATAATGTCTCCAATGTTTTCTTGAAAAATATTTTTTTTGTAGCATAAAATTCTGTTTTGATAGTACATTGATTCATGATGAGGGTGGCATATCTCTGTGTCAGGGCTGATATGCAATGTATCTGCAATTGAATACACCACATTTCCTTGTTCAATACTGGACCACAGGTTTTAATAATGATCTTCACATAAAATAAATAGCCTATTGACATATTGCCCTGACTTCATAATAGCTCGCTGTTCATCCGTATTCATGGTCTGGAGGTTCTTTAACCTGGCGCGATTATACTGCGGGGGGGAAGGCATTCACTTTTGGTTTGAAACAATTGGACAGCTCGTCTAATCAGCGTCGCTTATTGGCCGGTAGACTTTCTACCGATATAAACACGCCCAAGAGGACCGTTCCCAGACCATGGATACGTATGAACATTCGTATTATGGGCGGGCTATGTCAGGCTATAAAATAAAGGCATTTTAACATTTTCATGATGAGTGCCTTTGTATCTTCAAAACTTGATTTGGACACAGTTCCATAAATCCACAATAATAATAATAATAAAAAATGCATTTCAAAATGACCATTGTAGCATCAATGTCATTTCAGGTAATTTCAGCTTTCAGTGCTGCATTGGAGCAACTTTTCTCTTGACACTTACCACATCCAATCCGATAATAATAAAATCCAATAATTAGTTACAAACAACCACAAAGAAAGGACACAACATTTAACGGTCTTAAAGGAGAAGTTCGGTGTGATAAGGACCGAAAGCATATTGCAACATCATAAAAAGTTTAAATGTTTGCCGAGGAGCAGAATGTTGATAGGGTCAAGCAGGCCAGAGAAGACTACATGCTAGTTGCAGCTTCCTGGGGCACCGAGCTAGCCTGGGCAAAAGTTGACTGTTGACTACGTCATACAGCCTGGCCAAATGCAAGTGAAATAGGTTTCTGTTTGGATGTGATGTATTGTCTCACCTGGCTCTCACGCATCCAACTTCTGCGTCCAGTAATAACAGATCTCTGCCAAGTTCCGATCTATTTTGACGTCGTAGTGGCAATAAGTCCTCAAAATCATGGATGTTAATGTCATGTACCAATTTTGTAAATGTAATTCAAAAGTAGGGGGGAGAATAACAAACGCGTTGTACTACAATCTGTTGCAAGTTCTGAGACATCGCTCTAAACTGTGTGGTAATTGGCTAAACTGTAGGGCTACCGAGGGAAACGGAGCTAGGTGCTCTGGGCCAGACTATGTATGGAGATAAAATCGTTTAGCGGAAGTACGTAGGATGGCATCATCAGGCTAGCACCGAGCTAGGTGGTAAGTAGCTATCTATACAGTTACTAAGTTTTCAATGCTTAGTTTTAATGGTCTGCACGAACGCAACAAATCTTTGCTCCGTGCAATCGTTCTAACTTATTATGATTGTGAGGCATGGGTGCGTGCGAGTGCACTCAACGGGGGTGTTGTGTCGTAGACTGAGAGATGGGGTGTAGCCATAAAAATGTACGTAAACATAAATTCTTCAGGCCTTTAAGTTAGGACTGCCTCTCCATTTTCCTAAAGTTAGGAGAGATTTCTTGCCTTGGATGCTGTAGCCTATTACAGGGTTCATACCAGGGTTGTACAAAATTCGGAATTGAATTGAGACCTTATTTGTCATTCACCATACCTGTTACAATCCTTTCAGACAGCCATCATGAACTGCCCTGATTGAGCTTGGAATAAAGATTGGTCTAACTAAATAGCCTACTAGTTTTATTATTTGATTGAAGAGACATATTTTGTAAGTACCTTTAAGGTACAATGGGTAACGTTTTTATTGTTCAATATCAAAATCTGTTTTACCTGTTGACAAGCGTGTGCTTTTTCATCAATATTAACCACCACTGTTAATTCCGTGTGTCCCTATCGACTTGAAATTTAGCATTTGCATGCACATTAACTGGGATAGACTGTCCATATACAGCCTCCATCTTGGAATACGGAAGCTCAAAAGGGTCTTGTGGTTCACATTTTCGCACTCATAATTTGCAGGTGCAGCTAATTGGTATCGTTGTTTCCCTTTCTCGGCAGGGAAATCAACGACGACAAATCGAAGACCACGTTTGTTCAAAATCCCAAAAAATCAGAACAGAAATCTTCTACTTCATTCAAAAAAGGAATAAGGATACTGAAAAGACAATTGACCGACATCTACATGCAGGCTACCGTAGCTGTAATACGTACTTTGAAATGCATTGCGCTTCATTTTTAATGGGAGAAACTCGAATGTTTCACATTGTACCTTTAACAAGCTTAAAGGAAAATACCAGAGTGAATTCAAGCATAGCTTAATGCGTTAGTTAGTGAGAGGAACAAAATTATTTGGTACAGCACAGACCGAATGCAGAAGCGAACAGGCACTTTACACTGAATCAGTGGGACCTGACTGTTGGAAACCGAAAGTAAGATCTGAGGTGACATTGACTCAATGTAAAGTGTTTTCGCGTTAGGTCTATGCTGTTCGAAATTCTTTCATTTCATGCGAAATATATTGCTGTTAGAAGGCTCGTGCAGCAGGGCTATGCTTGAATTCACTCCGGTATTTTCCTTTAATATCAAGCATGCTAGTTAACGTCAAAGACTGCGGTGGGAGAAATCAGTATTTGTTTTCTCTGATGTAATTATTTATGGCAACGGTTTACCATGACCCTGCATCATGAACTGTGTCTGCAAATTTATCATGATGATTTTTTTTTGACATAATCAAGCAGCTCCTACTTTCAGTAGGCTATATAAAAAAGTAAAACATGAACTGTCAGCATTTTACATAGGCCAATAGTTCCAAAATATGTTGAGGCCTACAATTTTTTTCTTGTTGACTTAAAGAGAACCTATGCAGGATCCGGTGGCGTCATCCAGTAAGCTAACAACCAAACAAAGCAGTTATTTAGCGTTTCTGCCAATAATCCTCCATTTAGAATTGCATAGTCAATGGTGATCGCCGCTAACAAAATGTATCGACAGTTGAATGCGCTGAGAAGTCACAAATCGCGTTGTAATTCAAACAGTAAACTCTGGCTAAGTCACGTGACCTAGCTTGCTTGCTAACCAAAACTTACGATAGCCGGGACGCGCTGCCTGATCTTGCATAGGCGGTATCTGCCTCTAGGAGGGTCGGATAATCTCGTGAAGGGGCTCGTTTTACTCCGGAACATGTCATTTATCAAGTCTAGTGAGTTCTTGGCAATTTACATAAAGGTGTAATGAATAGGAAACGTCGAAATTTTACCTAAAAGTTGCATGTGGTGGCTTTAACAATATTCTTTTTTGTTATTCAACTTTTTATTTGGTTTCATGTATGAAAGTATACAGTAACCATACATAAAGTATAAAACATAAACCATAAACAGTATGTGTAGTGTATGGTGTAAGGCTAATGTATGATGTATCCCGTTTTGAGTAAAATATGAAGAGAGTAAAGAAATTGAGTTAACAATGTAGATTTTTTTTTTTTTGACAAAGTTTCATGGAGCACAAAAAACAAAAAAACAAAAACACAAATACCATCCAATGGTAACATATCACATGATCAAAAAGAAATAGTGTCTATAAAAAGTCAGTTCAACACATTTTCTGATCACACAAACATCTCTTCCCTATTTCTGTTCTTTGGATAGCACAGCTTGTAGAATCACTGCAGTGTACATCAATTACTTATAGATTAGTATTTATTAGTTTATTATTTTTTATTTATTATTTATTAGTACACACTAAACCTGGGGATCAATGACTTCTAATGAAGTCAACGTCACAGGTTGCCTGCAGCCTATTAACTCAAACTGTTCAAAGACCTACTCTTCTATGGCAGCATATGTGTCACTGTATGTGTTTGCTGCATTTGTGGTGATATTTACAGTGTGTGGGAATCTTTTGGTTGTAATTGCTGTGTGTCATTTCAAGCAACTTCATACACCAACAAATATCCTCATTGTCTCACTAGCTATTTCTGATTGTCTAGTAGGTTTATTTGTAATGCCGGTACATTCAATGATTTTGTTAGAGTCATGTTTACTGTTTGGGTCATCCTTTTGTGCCTTGTACAATATGGTAAATTTCCAATTGACATTTGTTTCAGTATACAATATTGCTTTCATTGCTGTTGATCGCTACTTTGCCTTAAGCAATCCTTTCCTCTACTCCAAAAAGGTATCGCTGTCTCTTGCATTTATTATAACAGTACATGTTTGGATTGTGTCACTGTTTTATAACTGTGCACTTCTTTATTTTAATGGAAACTTCAGGAACAAATGTCCAGATAAATGCTTTATCTTTGTGGATGAAGTGTGGTCTACGGTTGATCTTGTGGTTGTTTTTATTTTACCATGTGCCACTATCATAATTTTGTACCTAAAAGTCTTTTTCATTGCAAGAAGGCATGCAGTCTTAATCCGTGCTGCCCTCAAGGACAAACAACGACTGGATGTACAAACCAAAGGGAACTCAATGAGGTTGGAGAGGAAAGCTGCCAAAGTTCTTGGAATTCTTGTGTCTGTGTTTTTGGTATGTTTAATACCTTATTATATTTGTATGTTGCTGATTGATTTCTTAACTCAATCATATGACCGGGTAGTGAATACCATGTTGACATTATTTTTTCTTAACTCAACTCTTAACCCTATTATTTATGCCTTGTTCTACCCTTGGTTTCAAAAAAGTATGAAATTCATTCTCACTTTCAGAATATGCAGGTCTGATTCCTCATTGATAAATGTGCTCTCAAGTGATTGTTGAATTGTGAAAAAGAGGAGAAAAATTGCTTCAGTGGGTGAAGATAAAGATCCAGGGTCAGGTGCTCTTCGGGATCAAAAAGAAAATATATTCAGAAAAAAGAGAGAGGAGATCCGAGGCACTCTGCCGTATAAAAGTCCTTTAATTAGAAATGGACCAGCCAACGCGTTTCGGTCATGTTACGACCTTATTCAGGGCTTAATTGATTGTTGAATTGTCTTTCCATTATTTGCAGATTTATCATTTTTGTCAGAAATTTCCAACCTTGTAATTTTGTGAAAATAATTTCCATACTTTCATGTCTCTATTCTTACATATATCTGGCGTAGGGATGCACAGATCTGATATGTTTTTAAATGTAATACGGGCAATTTGCTGGAGAAATAGTTCAATGTGTTGGAGCCAGTTTGATTTGTCAGTCAGCAAACAATAATTTTACAATCCTGAAACTAGCATATAAAACATCAAAAGTTGTTATTCAGGACAACCCCTGTATTAAACCATAGAAAGGCTCAAAGTACCCCCACACTACATATAAAGTCCCAACATATAAAACAGAGGTCAGGCATGGACTGGCCATAGGGCATACAGGGCAATGCCCGGTGGGCCTATGGTCATTTTTGGGCCGGTGCTGTCATAATTTACTCGGATATTGGGCTAGTCTAATTAAATCTCTTAACACAATGCATCCAACTTGGAGTGTTATCTTGCCATTAATAAAATCATAGTGGCCAAAAATGCCCGGGCTGCATTTGGTCCCAGTCCAGCCCTGGCACAGATAGAAAGATGGCACTTGATGCCCCTTATAGCTACAACTAGCCAGCGGCCTTCTCTGGCCTGCACAAACTTCTTCTACCCAGCAAACGTTTAAACTTTTTAATGATGTTGCAATATAAAATTCTCCTTCAACGTGCCATCTGCAGCACTCATGGCTAACGATGGCGAGATGACGCCTCATTGAGCCATTGAGCCTTTCCAGCCAAAAGTGTTCAAATGTGCCGATTTTCTCGATGCATCTAGTGCACGCTAGTGACACCTACAGGTCAATAAAAATGCAAAATGGAAAGCCTGAGCCTGCACCAAAACAATAGCATAAGAATAGATTATGCTTACACGTTTTATTTACATGCATACATATTTGGGAAAATGCACTATGTCAAAAGTGCTGTGTTATCTTTGAGGAAGAATAATGTCCAGAAAATATTTTAGTTTTACAAATGGATGACAACGAATAGAACTTCATTACCCCCATCTGTCAATCGGTCTCCCACCCTGCTCGTAACCACAGGTGATGCTGCTTAGCAAAGTTACTCACGCTGTGACTAACCCGATTGACCTACAAGACAATTTAACAATTTTTCGACCAACCATCTATTTAAAACACATTTCTGTGTGAGTTTAATGTTGTTAATCTTCGTTTTGATTTGTAATTATGCAACACACATTGAATTTGGGATTTAGGAAATGGAAGAATCATGGTTATGAACACACTTTTGGAAAACTCTCTCATCTCAGTGGAATGCATCACAGCGCCATGCAATACGGCAACGCTGTACCAGGCTGTTCTTTGAGCCGAGCAGTTCAAAACTTGCAAACCGGCGGTCTACACTCGAATCACGGTCACGTGGATTTACACAAGTCGAGGCTTCAACAGACCTAAGTCACGTGATTTTACTGGAAATTATACAGGAGTCGAACGGGTGTCCATCTGGAACGCCCCTTTTGCTCGACGCAAGCGCCGACGCCAGTACAGCATTTGTAACATCCATACTCATGGCCATATTGGTCTTTTCTGTCCCAAAACTGTTTCTGCCTCTCTGTCCATCCAATTTAAGTAGCGCCTCAAAAATAGAAAATGAATTATCAGTAAAGCTAAGGGAGTTTTTCCTTGCCCCTGTTACTCATGGACGCTTCCCGTACTGTCTGCAAAGCACAGTGAAACAATGTACTGTATTTGAGCGCTCTACAAATAAAATTGAATGGAATTGAATTGAATTGAATGTTATTCTAAAACCAGCTACAACAGGACTTTCAACAAAGCTGTTTGCAATTTTTCTGACTGTAGATTTTCATAGATCGAGGTTTGTCTCTTGAGTCTTTTCTCCACTGTGTATTGAACCTTATTATTAGAATGCTGGCTGAATACAGGTTGTCATAGGTCCTTGTAGGTCTTCTCCTTTTCCTTTTTAGACATTAACTCTGAGTTAATGGAATGAACATGTCATATATGTAAGTCTTGCCACCTCAGTGGCCTTAGTGTTTTCTAGTCTTCTAGCCATTGCCTTCCCACATACAGTACCGCTCATTTTTCATCTACCTCCACAACTCTGTTTGGCCTTCCAGCCATTGACCTCATTCACGTTGACCACATAAAAACCTAACCTATCAGCAAGAGAGCCAGATTACTGCACAAAGTTGGTGCATAACATAGGCTGCGTCACGGCCAAACATTAGCGATTGTCTACAATGTTCAAAATGTTGTCATTCTGTCCTTCAGGGGGCAATAAGTGGCCTTGAACAATATGCCTATAGATTGATTCAAACCATATTTCTCCGTTAACTAAGAATTTGTTTACACTTGTTCACAGACAAATTGGCCTCTCGAATACAAAACCTTGTTGCTGTCACTCAGTTGACCATTAAAGACAATTTCATCTGATACTTGCAACTTTATTGCCAATCGAAAGGTAGTGAAGTAAAAAAGTAAAAGATGAAATATTTAACAACTCAAGTAAAATATTAGCCTGGACCTGCCCATACTTCCTGTCGCTGCATGAAATTTCGCGATTCAAGTTAGTATGGCCAAGGAGGCAATTTCCCCAATGGGAAACGTACAGGCTGAAGGAGGCGAGCTTACAGTAGCTTTACATGCACCGTTTTAATGGGTTTATGTACCGAAACTGATTGAAAACGCCTCATGTGCACAGGCCATCTGAACCGATTATGCTCAATGAGATTACAATTTGAATCGGATTGAAAAAGGTGGTGTACGCCATTTGATAAACCGATCAAAATGAATGTATCCAGTACAATCAGTTTCAAAGAACATTTTTCACGTTTGAGCATGTGTAAGGATAACAGTGTGGTGTGTTATGTATTGTGTTATTTTGAATGTGCTGGCCACCGTAGTTTCAGCGCTGTGTTTCTCAGTTCTAGAATGTTGCATGTAGGCTACCGTAACGCGGAAGCAATGTTATGTTGAGCGTGCTGTTACAGTGCAACTGATATGGATATTTACCTTATCATTCAGTAAAAGTTCCTGAGCATTAATCTGCGTGGACCTCGTTATTCACTATCTAACACTGGCGACGAAGTGGATTACGGACTGCTTTTCAACATGACGAATTCCAGTGCAAATGAGCTGTTTACTGAGCGTGCTTACCTTTGAAGTGAGGACTGACCACAGCTAACTATTGAAGGTCTGTTACAACCATGGCTACTTATGGGCGCATTGAGGAATTTTCTGAGGAAAAGGGGAATTCGTGGCAAGAGTATTCTGAAAGACTAGAATGTTTTTTCCTTGCAAATGATATTAAGGAGGAGGATAAAAAGAGAGCCGTTTTGCTCAGCGTTTGTGGGCCAGCCACGTATTCAACCTTGCGATCACTGCTCGCACCAAAGCGGCCAACAGAAGTGAAGTATGCTGACATTGTCGACTGTCTGCACAAGCATTACAATCCTGCTCCGTCTCCCATAGTGCAACGGTTTCATTTCCACAACTGTAAGCAAAAACCAGATCAATCCATTGCTAGCTATCTTGCTGAATTGCGGAAACTTTCAGTGTATTGTGAGTTTGGTGATCAACTAGAGAATATGCTACGTGACAGAGTAGTTTGTGGTGTCCTTGATGTTAGCCTACAGCGCCGCCTGCTGGCTGAACCTACATTGACTTTTAAAATGGCTGAAGAGAAAGCGTTGGCAGCAGAGACAGCATCTGCCAATGTGCGTGAGCTGCACCCTGACTTACCACATAGTTCTGCAGATGTTCACCAAACAGTGCCAGCATTGCTGGCGTGCAGCCATATTTGGATGATGTGCTACTGACAGGACACACGCAAAGTGAGCACGATCAGCATTTAGAAGAGGTTCTCCAGCGCTTTTCTGAGACTGGATTGAGACTGCAGAAGGAAAAGTGTTCTTTTGGAGTTTCGGAGGTGGAGTTCTTGGGTTTCAGGGTAAACAAAGATGGAATCAGACCAACAAATGAGAAAGTGGCTGCCATACAAGGAGCACCAACACCACACAACAAAACTGAACTTGTTTCCTTCACAACAAGGCGACTGTGTTAGAGCCACTCCACCGTTTGTTGGATCAGTCAGCTGTTTGGAAGTGGACCAGCGAACATGAAACGGCGTACACAAAAGCAAAACGGTTACTCCAAACCGATGATGTCCTGGTGCATTATGATGAAGCCAAGCCCCTGGTATTAGTTTGTGATGCTTCACCTTATGGGCTTGGCGCCCTACTCAGTCATGCCCACCCAGATGGTCATGAAGCACCAATCTGCTTTGTTTCAAGGACCATGACATCAACGGAAAGGAATTATGCACAGATCGATAAAGAGGCGTTGGCCATCATTTTCGCTGTGCAGAAATTCCACCAGTACCTTTTTGGCCGGCCGTTTGTGATTTATACTGACCACAAACCACTGCTGGGGTTGCTACATCAGTCAAAGCCTATGCCTCAAGTCTTGGGTCCTTGAATGTTACGATGGAGTCTGATCCTCTCCGCCTACCAGTATGAACTGTGCCATCATCCAGGCAAAGAGTTAGCCAATGCAGATGCTCTAAGCCATTTACCACTCCCGGCGCCCTTCACGGAGACCCCACCGCCACTTGAGGTGTTGCTTTTGGAGGCAGTCCCAGAAGCACCTCTCCAGGCTGACCAGATTGCAGCACTGACAGCAAAGTCCAGCAAAAATCCTGTTCTGTCAAGAGTTTTACGCTGGATCCTGCACGGGTGGCCTGCGTCTAACAGTGTTAGCCCATTTTTTGTGAGGCGCCATGAAATGTCAGTGCACAAGAACTGTGTGTTGTGGGGAAATAGGGTAGTTGTACCAGAGCAGGCTCAGAAAGACGTGCTGGTATTACAGCATGATGCCCACCCTGGAATAGTTCGCATGAAAGGTCTGGCCCGCAGTTACGTCTGGTGGCCAGGTTTGGACGCCCAAGTGGAGGAAATGGTAAAGAGGTGTCTAACGTGCCAGCAGACACGACATGCACCACCCAAGGCCCCTGTGCACTCCTGGGAGTGCAGTTCGAGAAGGTGGTCACGCCTCCATATTGATTTTGCTGGCCCCTTTCATGGCAAGGTCTTCCTGATTGTGGTGGACTCCTACTCAAAATGGTTGGAGGTGGAGCTGGTGAGTTCCATGTCTTCAGCAGCTGTAATAACCATATTGCGGAAGCTCATGGCAACCCATGGCGTTCCAGACATGATTGTCTCTGACAATGGCACAGCGTTCACCTCTGCAGAGTTCAAGGGATTTATGCAGCGAAATGGCATTAGACATGCCACCATGGCCCCGTACCATCCGTCGTCGAACGGACAGGCTGAGCGTATGGTGCAAACGACCAAGGAGGCTCTAGGAAGAATAACTCAGGGAGACTGGCCCACACGCCTTGCAAGGTTTCTGCTAGCACAACACACAACACCTCACTCTGAGACACAAAAAGTGTTGACACAAAAAGAGTTATTGATGGGTCGCCGCCTGATTACAGCCTTGGACCGTCTACATCCTGATTTTGGATCTGACATGCTGCAAAAGCAGCAGGGACCTGCTGTTAAAAGTCCAATTCCAGTGAGGCAGTTTCTTGTGAAAGATACAGTGTTTTTTAGGCACTGCGGAGAAGGGCCTAAATGGATGCCAGGAGAGATTGTCGACATCACAGGACCTCTCTCATACAAAGTGCTGGCTGAGGATGGTCAAGTGCATCGCCGTCATGTTGACCAGCCCAGAGGACGGCTGTCTTCAACAAATATTCATCAGCCCCTATTTTTAAGTGGGGATTTTGATGACAGCAGAAATCCCACCCCTAACACAGAGCCTGGTAATGAGCTCACAGACGACGGACAGACACCAGCATTACAAACTCCCCAGTCGTCCCAGAGTTCAGAGACTTTAGCGCCCATGAGCCCCCATGAGCTACCTCAGCGCCCAGCCCGCCAGAGGGTTCCCCCTAAACGCTACCAAGACTTTGAATAGTGGGGGAAGGGGTGTTATGTATTGTGTTATTTTGAATGTGCTGGCCACCGTAGTTTCAGCGCTGTGTTTCTCAGTTCTAGAATGTTGCATGTAGGCTACCGTAACGCGGAAGCAATGTTATGTTGAGCGTGCTGTTACAGTGCAACTGATATGGATATTTACCTTATCATTCAGTAAAAGTTCCTGAGCATTAATCTGCGTGGACCTCGGTGACACCCACGCAAATACACGCTGCTTAAACCTAGAAGCTGCTGTTAAGTGTAGTATTATCACCCGGTGGTTTCTTGATTGGCTGTCAGGGTGTCCGTTATTTCTAAATAGCATGTACACCTGTGACGTTTGTCAGGTATAAAGTTTCACCAGCGTTCCTTATCAATGCTCTTTAGAATGCAGCCTTGTGGATCTTCTTTCATATGAAAATAGTACCCCAACCGAACAGGCCATACTGTATGTTTCTTTTAAGTTTTAAACACTTGCTTTCAGTCTATGTTTTAGTTGCAACCAGGTGATAAGCAGGATAATGCCCTTCGAGGTGTCACGATATAAGATAATAATGGACTTTGCGGAGGCTGCGCCGTCAGGCTGTTCTTCGCCTCATCCATTATTAGCTATCGGGACACCTCTGCAGCCGTTATCCCTTATTTAACTAGCAGATACTTTGTTAACGTTCATGTTAGCTAGCCAAGAGGGTGAAAGTGAATGTAATAGTCATGAGTGATCTGTGACATGTACAGTACTTTTGTTTCCTAATTATGTCAGGGGTCAACAGGTCAAGAGAAGAATTGTCTGAAAGTTTCTGGCATGCTGAAACTGGGAGATCCATTTTTGGAGCAAATATTATATCATTGGAAACCATGATTTCACAAGTGAATGAATGAACAGATGGCAAAAGGATAAATAGGCAGCATTCACAGAGAGTGGGATAAGTGGGTGGAGGGGATTCCCCTTTATTATAACTCTGGACCCAACATCACTGTAGACAAGTGACTTTAAATCGGATTTTTTGGCCTGTTGTAATTGTAGCTGACTTGGCATCTGAGCTGTGGACTCAAATTTAAAGCAACTAATTTTGAGAGACATGATGGATGACAGTGTGCTATCAAGAGACAGCCCAATTTTGTGTTTCTGTCTTGTTAAGTCCAACCACAGAGAAAGTATGTTTTGCATGAGCATTGGTACAGTATGTGGCCGTACTAACCATGCAACTTTTACTAGACTTGGAAATTGCAGGGTGGCAGTTAATGTGGTTCCTATCTAAATTAGCTTTCATCACACCGTTTTCTTGCTTAGCCAAGAGTACATAGCGCGACTTTCTATGAGGAACTCAGAAATGTTACTGAAATGCAACTTGATGACACCTAAATATAGCAATGACAAATGGTCAAGTTCAGTGAGGAAAGAGTGAAGAACCTTTTATATGGCAACTTGTCAAACACTGTCAACTAAATTCTATTCTATTCTATTCAGACTACTCCTCTTCCTCACTCACTAACATCCCCATGCATTTCAACTAAATTCTATTCTATTCTATTCAGACTACTCCTCTTTCTCACTCACTAACATCCCCATGCATTTCAACCAAGTGGCTGACTAGGATGACCAAGATGCCTTTTCATGCATTGTCAAGGTACTGGATCTCTTATACACCTCCATTATCCCTTGTCCTGCTGTACTCTCCTCGAGAACATCCTGAACCATCTATGTAAGCAAGACACACAATGGTGATAAAATAAAATGCAAAAAATATGTCTGTCTTGCTCTTGCTCTGAAAAATATGTCTGTCTTGCGAGATGTAGAGTAGTTCACTACTCAGTAACGTCGATCTCGTGTTAGTTCAGACGAAACACGCTTACAAGCTAGATAGAGACAAGCTGTACATATAACCTTATATCTAACCGAAATTTGCACTTTCAAAGTTCTCTATGCCTCGGTTTAAATGTAATCTACGAAATGAAGTTTGGAGTAACTTTGAGCTTCGTCAATGGTGGAAATTATGGAGGTAAGCTACAGTTTTCAACTCAAACTATGAGGTGCCCGGTTGACTCCAACGTTAACTAGCCGTATTCCTGAGAGGAGGGGTCAGGTGCAAGTGAACTATGTGCGACAAGTCCGTGTTCCGATCATTATTTAACATATTTTAAGACAGAATCACACCGGCTTTCTCCTTTAACATGTTTGCTTTGAAAAGGCAGGAGAAATACAAGCATTCATATATCAGACCCTCCAGGATTTCGCGATGTTGCGATTTGCAACTTCAATGCAACTTCAACCAATCCCCGCCACTTCATCGCGGCCATGCAATTTTGAGGAATCACCGCACCTTTCCCGCAACTTCCTGGAAGGTTTCTCGAAATATCACCAATCACTCGCGAGTGAAAGATCAACGGGTGCAGAGCTTTTCCTGCTCCTTGTTTTGCGGTGCAAATATTACTGTTCAAAACAGCTGCTAAATACAATATTCTTGATAATTTAGGCTATTGTCATTTACGTTACGTTTATGTTATGAGGCAAGTATTACCTTAAATTACGCATTGGACTGAATGAGCTCTCTTCCGTTGCGCGCGTCTCTCTCCCTCTCCCTCCATGTGTGCGCGCGCGTGTGGATTCCAAAATCACAAGTTATCTAAATGACGAGTTTGAATTGCTAATTCATTATTGCTAATGTAGGCTACTGTAGAACTATCTCCACGAAGAATTCGACAAAATTGATTTTCACCGAGCCCCCTTTGTCACAGGACACTAAACGCACATGAAGTTGGTTCCCATTCTTAGGTCTATCAGAATTCAGAACAGTCAATTTTTTCAGTTTGTGTAAGCTAGCCTGCATCTTTTCCATGTTTTAAGATATCAAATCCTGTTTTGACTTGTATGAAGTACAAAGCTTATTAGATGGCTTTTACATTTTTGCATTTAAATTCAGCTTTTTTTCAGCCAAGTAATTGCCACACAGTTATTTATTGTATGACAAACAGTAGCCTACAGTTCATGCCTTGCTTCTTGCTGTGGAACTACTTCACTTGTAGCTTCTAAATATATAAAGAGTGCTAGCTCCCTGGCAATGGCTTCACATTAGGTATACCACAGTTTTACTAATGCTTAGTCACAGTCTACTCAGTGCAATCAATCAAGCCCAATATGATTAAGGTTATGGTGATGAATATGATGAAGCAGAAGATGATGACAAGCAACAACCACTCCCTCCTTCTTTGCTTTAAAGCAGCACTTTCATCACTATTTCAGATATATTTTTAATATAATATTCTGTTTTGGTTTACAGATGAACTTTGATGGCATGTAGTCATATAAAGGGTTGATAACTAAAACCATAATTGCCATCAGCCATCCATGATGTGCATTCTGCAGTTCTAGATGGTAAACAACCTCAAGATAAAAGAAAACCTATTGTTGCAATATGGCCTTGTTCACTGCATAGCTATAACCACCTACCATCATCAAACACATCAAAATGTGCTGCTTTAAAAAACCAACAAAAACAAAAAAACAAAAATGCAACTTTCCGCAACTTTTCCTGCCCCCCGCAATTTTCTCGCAATAAAATGCCTAAAATCAGCGCAACTTCTGCCGCAACTTTTCAGAAAACCTGCCGCGAAATCAAGCATTTTTGATCACAACAATCACAAAAAAGGGCCGCGAAATCCTGGGGGGACTGATAATATATTATGAATACATATTCATATATCGAAATCACACATTTTTGTGGGAGGAGTAGATGATGATAGATCAAGACTATAAACATCCATGTGAGTACCAGACAAAGCACATCTTTCATGACTGATGACACATGCTCATATCCAATCCAATTGAACACACAAGATCTTCAATTCTGTTGTATTTTCTTATACTTTACATTACGGCAATTTAATGAGATACATTTTCTGGACAAATGACTCCTTATGAAACTAATACTACAGGTAACTGCCAGCTGTCCTTTAACTCATCCTGTTTAAAGATCTCCTCTTCTATGACAGCTTATGTTTTACTGTATGTGTTTGCTGCAGCTGTGGTCCTGTTTACAATCTGTGGAAACCTTTTGGTAATTATCTCTGTCTGTCATTTTAAACAACTGCATACTCCAACCAACATCCTTATTCTGTCTCTTGCAATGTCTGACATTCTAGTTGGTTTATTTGTGATGCCTGTACATTTGATGATTTGGATTGAATCATGCTCACTCTTTTTGCCAACGTTTTGTTCCTTTTCCAATATGATCAGTTTCCATTTAACTTTTGTCTCCATATATAATATTACATTCATTGCTGTAGACCGTTATTTTGCTTTAAATAATCCTTTTGTCTACTGTAAAAAAGTTTCACTCTTATTAGCTTTTACTTTAACAACACATGTCTGGATTCTGTCACTGTTTTACAATTGTGCACTTCTTTACTTTAATGGAAACTTTGACAACAAATGTCCAGGTAGATGCCTCCCTTACATAAATGATCAGTGGTTTACTGTAGATATAATAATTGTTTTTATTTTTCCTTGCTCTATCATTATCATTTTGTATACTAAGGTTTTCTTCATAGCTAGACGGCATGCTGTTGCAATCAGAACAACACTGAACAAAAGAAGAGTGGATGGCAAGAGTTACGCTCACTCAACAAAATCAGAGCGAAAAGCTGCCAAAGCCGTTGGAATTCTTGTATCAGTCTTTTTGATATGTTTGATACCCTACTATACATGTATGTTATTATTTGACGTATTAGCTCAATCATATGACCGTGTAATGAATATCATGATGACCATATTTTTCCTTAACTCTACCATCAACCCTATAATTTATGCTCTGTTCTATCCTTGGTTTCAAAAAAGTATGAAATTAATTCTCACATTCAAAATATGCAGGACTGACTCTTCACTGATAAACGTGCTCTCAAAGGGCTTGTGAGTTTTCTTTTGTCAGTCAACTGGCTAAACAATTTATTATAGATTACCTGATGAGAAGCTGCATGTTGCCAGCACCTGGAGAAGGCTGTGCAGAGGGACATTTAACATATAACATATTGCATTCATAGTACTTTTAAACATAAAAACAAATATGGTTAGAAAAAATATAGTTAATTGATTGATATTTCTCAACAAGACAATGGGGTCTACATTTAACATTATGTTTTGTTACATTTTTTAAAAATATAGCTACATGTAGCAATTTACCTGCTGTTTTCACCCCTAACTCCAGTCTACAGTCTTTCGCTACGTTTCTCTAAGTATACTACATTTAATTTCACTTTTGTGAAATACCTAATTGTGAGCCTTTTTCCGACACTATGCTCTGTAAAAGTGAGCAATGTGAACTTAGTTGAGTGATACTGCAGAAACACAAGGGGGCGCAGAGAAATTAAAATGGAAGAAAAGCAGAGAGGCATGAAAAAAGCATGTACTGTATGCATTATCACACAAACCTGTGCTTCTGTGCTTTCTTGGAGCAATTCAAGAGCATCAAAACTGAATGGGGCTTACAAGTTGGGTGTGATGATAAGTTCTGTGACTAAAATCCTGTCACTGACAAAATTCATAAAAACAAAACAGCAACAAAAACAATTGGGACAAAAGTGAGAGAGGGAAAAAATAATAAAAGTTGCAGGCCTAAAATTGATCATGAATTGCCATGCAGCCTATACCATTAATGAATAATCTATATTAAATGTTGAAAGCTTTAATTTTCTTTCAATGTCAGACTCCTCATCAGCAGACCCCCACAAGGTCATTGTGTTCGGCTCTTAAGTTGCCTTTTAATAGTCATTGTGCTAAAAAAATATATATAGATTTTTATTGAATGAATGTTGTATTTTTCAATTTCTCACAGTTTTGTAAAGCATGAGCCATGTTATATTTCAGACTAAGTGACCAGTGGCTATTCACCAAATAACTGTACAGGATCTGTACAAAATGTAATTCATAAATTAATCACAAACAGTTTCAACATGATGCATCATTTATTCTTGTGTTTCTTGCTCTCTATGACTTTCTTCTCCAATGGCCTCACCAAAAGACCTTATTGCATCTGCAAGTAGTGGCGGTTCTAGACCAAATTTACTAGGGGGGCCAAGATGGGGGAGTTTTTTTTTTTTTTTTTTTTTGTTATTGTATGTTAATCTTTGAAATTATAGAAGAGGGTTCTAATTTTTGGATAGGGTAGACAAAATAACTTTGTGAAGAGTCCCAAACTCTACAGGCTGCGGTTCTGGTGTATGCTGAACACCACCCCCTTGAGTGTGGAGTATGGCATATGATTTTATGACAGGAATTCCAAAAAGCCCCTTTATGCACTAGGTAGGACTCTAAACAAAGACACTTAGAACCTGGTTTACACCAACCGTCTCTGCTATAAATATCCAAATGACAAGCCTACACCCAGACAAAGCTTAACATAGGCCTACTGACGATACATGATCATCTCCAATCCAGTTGATAGAACACTATGATCATCTTCAATCTTAAGGAATTTTCATGAGAATAATCTTCTGGATAAATGATTCTTTATGGAACTACTACTACTAGCCTATTAACTGCTCACTGTCCTTAAACTCATCCTGTTTGAAGATCTCCTCTTCTATGACAGCTAATGTCTTACTGTATGTGTTTGCTGCAGCTGTGGTCCTGTTTACAATCTGTGGAAACCTTTTAGTAATTATCTCTGTCTGTCATTTTAAACAACTGCATACTCCAACCAACATCCTTATTCTGTCTCTTGCAATGTCTGACATTCTAGTTGGTTTTGTGATGCCTTTTCATTTTATGATTTTGTTTGAATCATGCTTACTGTTCCTCCCAACGTTTTGTGCTTTTTTCAATTTGATCGGTTTCCATTTAACTTTTGTCTCCATATATAATATTACATTCATTGCTGTAGACCGTTACTTTGCTTTAAATAATCCTTTCCTCTACTGTAAAAAAGTTTCAGTCTTACTATCTTTTACTCAACAACATCAGAGCGAAAAGCTGCCAAAGCCGTTGGAATTCTTGTATCAGTCTTTTTGATATGTTTGATACCCTACTATATAGACAGGTCATTTGGTGGAAAAATTAGGCCTAGTTTCCTGTCAAAGTTTTCTCTGTGGGTTCCTCATCAGAAGGCCTATTAAAAGAGATTAAGACTTGGGGCCACCTCAAATTTTGCCCAAAATCCAATATGGCCGACATTTTCCAAAATGGCGTATTTTCATACAGTTTCGGCCATTCTGGAAGGCCATAATCATTAAATATGATCACTTTACCAAAAAATACTGTCAGATTCCTTCAAAGACGTGTTTACAAAGGTTGACTTAACAAAAAAATATCGAAATCAAGATGACCCCCTTAAAATATATCAAGAAATTTGGTCAAAATTGGTAGAATTTTGCATTTTGGCATAATTCAAAATTATAATGACTCCTGTTTCACAGAACACTTGTTTTATTCCACCAAATATATATCTGCTGATCAGAAGGCTTATTAAAAGAGATTAAAAATGGGGGCCACCCCAAATTTTGTCAAAAATCCAATATGGCCGACATTTTCCAAAATGGCATATTTTCATACAGTTTCAGCCATTCTGGAGGGCCATAATCATTAAAGATGATCACTTTTCCACAAAATACCGTCATATTCCTGCAATGACGTGTTAACAAAGGTTGACCAAGCAATAAATATGTGTAAATAAAAATTACCCCCTTAAAATAAATCAAGGAAATTAGTCAAAATTGATAGAATTTTGCATTTTGGCATCATTCAACATTATGATGACCCCTTTTTCACATAACACCTGTTTTATTCCACCAAATATGTATCTGCTGATCAGAAGGCTTATTAAAAGAGATTAAGACTTGGGGCCACCTCAAATTCTGCCCAAAATCCAATATGGCTGATATTTTCCAAAATGGCGTATTTTCATAGAGTTTCAGCCATTCTGAAAGGCCATAATCATTAAAGATGATGACTTTTCCACAAAATACTGTAATATTCCTTCAAAGACATGTTTACAAAGGTTGACTATGACTAAACAAAAAAATTACCCCCTTAAAATATATCAAGAAAATTGGTCAAAATTGGTAGAATTTCACATTTTGCCATCATTTAATATTAGTGATTCCCTTTTCACAGAAAACCTGTTTTATTCCACCGAATATGTATCTGCAAAGGTTAACTAAACCAGGAAAATTGAAAATAACAATGATCATCTAAAGCTAATTAGGCAAATTGCCACATTTTCACATCATTAGAGGGTATAATGACCTCTCTTTCACAAAGACATGTCCTATTCTACCAAATATATGTTTACAAAGGATGAGTAAGCAACAGCAAAAAAAGCATCTTATAGGGCAATGTCTTAAGAAAAAAAAAGATATTTCCATATTTCTGCCTACAGCGCACTTATTATACGAGACCCCTAAAACCAAAGTGAAATGATGATGTGGCAGCCTAACCCATTTTGCCCAAATGTAATTTCTGCAACTCAAAATGCTTTTCAAAATCTTGTGTGGCTCATCAAATTTTGCCCAAAAGACAATATGGCCACCATTTTCTGGTGGATTTTCATATAGAGACACAGACACAGGTTACACAGGACTTTTTTGTCTGGCTAAATCATCTAAGACTGTACTGTCAAAAAAAGGTCATAAAATTAGAGTAAATAGAATTTATTTACAACTATGTTACTAGCAGAATTTGGCTTTTAGATGTGCCGTTTCATCATTTGGCAAGTATATTAACCACAACGCAGTCTAAGTATTTGGCTGCAGTTATTGCCGAGAGAGGTACCCATGAAGATATCAAGCTTTAGGTCTGATTTATTGATCATTTCTTGCTGCAAACATTTTAGAAAAGGATCAGAGTATGACTAAATAGCCTACATTATGTTGACCCTTAAAGCAATATACCGGAGTAAGTTTAAGCATAGCCCTGCTGCACGAGCCTTCTGACAGCAATATATTTCGCATGAAATGAAAGATTTTCGAACAGCACAGACCTAACGCGAACGTGAAACACTTTACATTGAGTCAATGTAACCTCAGATCTTACTTTCGGTTTCCAACAGTCAGGTCCCATTGATTCAGGGTAAAGTGCCTGTTCGCTTCTGCGTTCGCGTTCGGTCTGTGCTGTACCAAATGATTTTGTTCCACTCGCTAACTAGCGCCTTTAGCAAGCTCTTTCAACAGGGCTATGCTTGAATTCACTCCGGTACTCTCCTTTAACATGAAGGTGAAAACGACAGAAATTCAAGCTTTACAAAAATTATCAGTTCATTCAAGTTCCTAGCTGTTGGTTTGAGTTGTTAATCATTTTTGTAGACATTTTTGTTCGTTTGCTAAATAAACAGAGCACTTTGGCGCATGTCAGAGCCTTCATTACTGTGTGGGAGATCCATATGTTCCTCACAGTCTGCAGTGAGAGCTGGTTTTGGTACAGTTTAGGAAATCGTGTAAGTCTCTCACAGTTAACCTACAGTTCCTTAGTGCAGCAAAAGTGAGGAACCATCAGTCTTCTTGGGATGTTCTCTTCCTAAGACAGTCACTTCTTGGTCTGTCTTTGACTCCCGCAGTCTCATGGAACTTGGTTCTAAGTTTGGAAATGGTATCAGGACTGACGCCAAATGATGCTGCCACTCTATATGCTGGGTTTCCCTACTGTGTGGGGCCCTATCCCAAAGGAACAAACGTGGCATCTTTCCACCAGTGCTGCTGCTTGGAGAAACCACAACCCCAACAAGTTGCAGAACACATGCTCAGATAATGATTTAGGCACCCCAGATGCATTCACCTGGCAGCATTTGAAGCTCAAACCGCGATGATTGCCAGAAAACTATTACTGGCCATTTTGACACATTTTTGGTTGGCATTACTCACATATTTGGCCGTGTTGCTGTGACAAATCAACAACTAAAATGATATAAAACACTTCATTGGTATTACTAAAGGGGAGATATAATGGGCAAAAGTAAAGTTTCCTTTATCCACAAAAATGATAAAGAACTCAAGCCAACAGCTTGTCTTCTAAAAAATAAAACCTTGGAACTTGAATGAACTGTCAAAGATGTTCAAAATGTCTTTGAAGGAATATGACAATTGTTTTGTCTTCAATCTTCAATCATTATGACCCTCCAGAATGGCTATAACTATGGATAGAAACTATATGAAAATCCACCATCTCAGAAAATGTTGGCCTTATTGTCTTTTGGGCAACATTTGATGTGGCCCCAAGGAGCCACACAAGATTTTGAAAGGCATTTTGAGTTGCAGAAATTAAATTTGGGCAAAATGGGTTAGCCTGCCACATCATTATCTCACTTTGGTTTTAGGGGTCTCTATATAATAAGTGTGCTGTAGACTGAAAACTGTTAGCCTGACATAGCCCGACCATAATACTGCTGTTCATCTGTATTCATGGTCTGGAGGTTCTTTAACCTGACGCGATTATACTGCGGAGGGGAGGGCATTCACTCCTGGTTTGAAACTATTGGAAAGCTTGTCTAATCAGCTTCGCTTATTGGCAGGTAAACTCTCTACCGATGTAAACACGCCCCAGAGGACCGTTCCCAGACCATGGATACGGATGAACATTCGTATTATGGGCGGGCTATGTCAGGCTAGAAAACTGTTATTGCCATGGAAATATGTAGCATCCTTTTTTTGTTTTTTTAAGACATTGTCCTATAAGATGTTTTTTTTTGTTGTTGTTGTTTGTTTGTTTTGTTTTGTTTTTTCTTGCTTACCCATCCTTTGTAAACATATATTTGGTAGAATAGGACATGTGTTTGTGAAAGAGAGCTCATTATACCCTCTAATGATGTCAAAATGTGAATTTCAACCAATTTTGGAGCAATTTTCCTAATTAGTTTTAAGATGATCATTTTTATTTTCTATTTTCCTGGTTTAGTTAACCTTTGCAGATACATATTCAGTGGAATAAAACAGGTGTTCTGTGAAAAAGGAATCATTATAATGTTAAATGATGCCACAATCCGACATTCTACCAATTTTGACCTATTTTCTTGCTATTATTTTAAGGGGGTCATTTTTATTTATATACTTTTTGTTTAGTAAACCTTTTTAAACATGTCTTTGAAGAAATATTACAATATTTTGCGGAAAAGTGATCATCTTTAATGATCATGGCCCTCCAGAATGGCCAAAACTGTATGAAAATACGCCATTTTGGAAAATGTCGGCCATATTGGATTTTGGGCAAAATTTGAGGTGGCCCCAAGTCTTAATCTCTTTTAATAGGCCTTCTGATGAGGAATCCACAGAGAAAACTTTGACAGGAAACTAGGCCTAATTTTTCCACCAGATGACCTGTCTATTATGCGAAATATATTGATGTTAGAAGGCTTGTGCAGCAGGACTATGCTTAAACTTACTCCGGTATATTGCTTAAAGTTAATAACCTACAGGCTGATTAATCATGATTTCATTAAACCAATGGCAAAAAGAATTTGTTATTTTGAGTTTTACTGATTGATTGATTGTTTTTAAGAAATGATTGTTTGCTACAACGAGTGTGTAAGAGAGATCCTAGCCTCTGTGTGTGTCTAATTGTCAAAACCACAGTAGAAACATGCGTACGCCTGAAATGGAACTGACTTGGGAGAGTACACATTCCCACGTTGAAGTCACTTTTAGTAAATACGACCGTGAGCGTGACAGATGGCGCACGTACCTTTAGTACATGAGGCCCCAGGGGAAAATGTTAAAAGCACACTTGGGTCCTACCCCCCCAGCAAAATGTGGTTGAAAAGACATTGAAAAGGCGTCTTTTCATTACATCTAAATAACATTCCATTTTAATTGAAAAGTGAAAGACTTTTGACCAGTGGCGATTTTAGGCCATTTTTAGGGTGGCTCAAGCCCCCCTAAAATTTAGCTCAGCCCCCCTAAAAATCACGGACCTTTTTTTTGTTTTGTTTTGTTTTACGCACGCGAGCGCCAAAAAAAAATTAATCGCGGGTGACACAGGTTTGCTTCATTGTCTTTTGGAAGCTTTGGTATGGGTATATCTGATCCTACAATGGAGTATTTGGTATCAAATTAAACTAGACAACCAGATGAATTCACTGGTACCACTTGATGTACTTCCTCGACAATACAGGGTTCAATTTCAGTTTAAAGATCGCCCATATTTTTACAGGGAACTATCTTTATCTGGTGGCTTAATTGGCTGCTGGGTTCCATCTAGTAACCAAGAGCTCAAGAAATAAAACAAAACAAAACAAAAAAAATACTGGACTTTATAATAGACCTACAATTTCAACAGATAAATTTTCTATTACACAAATATTCTATTACCAAGGGCCATGCTTGTGCAATAGGAGGGGTGACAGATAAGGTGCCTGTTCACCCAGGACATCATAGCCATAGAGGTTAGGACTACCCCTGATAGAAAGGAATATGATGCAGCCTTATTGCACCTTCATTCTTCTTTGCGCAATAAACTAGGAATAAAATATTAAAGTACATGCTTTCAACTTTATTTATTTTTTATTCTAAAGCTATTGGAAGTCATAGGCCTATAGGTGGCACAGGTAATAACTGAAACTACAGCTTAAAAGTATGATAAAAGTATGATAATTACCTTGCTCAAGAATCTAAGACATGGATAGTGAACTGATACACTGGAAAGAATCTAGATGGATTTTTCTATAATTCCATTTCAAGAATGAAGCCAATGACAACTACAGTAGCAAAGAGTCTAATGTGGGGAAAACTACGCGCGCTCTGCGGACCAGAATGAGTGAACACAGAAGCACCATAAGAACTGGTGACGAGCGCATTGCCACTAGCAATGTATTATGGTTATTTGTCAGGCTTGGATTATGCACTGTATGCCCTTTTTGTCGGAAATTTGTATGATGTTATGCACTAGACTTAAACCTGACACCCTTCAAGTCATTAGTGGGGCAATTAGGCTCATTAGTTATTGTCAATGAAGCTGCCATTGGTCCTCGTGTGGATCAGCTGATATCTGTGCCTGTGCATATATATCCACTCACAAATGTTCATACCATTTGCCTGAAGAAGACCATAAAGGGTCAAAACGTTGCTTTTTAATTAAATTATGGGAGTATAATCAGTGTTGCGGACATTTTCCTTTCTTCTATACGACATTCCATTTGTCCTGCACCTGGCCTAACAGGTGGGATGTGCACACAGCTACTTTCTTAAACATTTAGACCTATTCTGTGACATTAGCAATATGTCCACGAAAAACCCAATTCCTCCTCCACCAGTATGACCAGCATATAATGAGCCTACTGTAGGCCTACATCTAACACATTTTAGGCTAATCACCATGAAAATTTGCCAATAACACTTGTGATAAACATGTGATGGCACCTCTGCATACAAGTTTTTACAAACATTATCTAGGTCTTATGAAGTGACAACATTGATTTCATAGCTGGTTGTTATGATTAAAAATGTGTAAATCTAAGCATTGGAAAGCATGATGTTCAAACCAGGAGCCACTATCAACTCTGGGGGCTGAGCCCCCCTAAAGTTCAGAACCTAGAATCGCCCCTGGTCTTTTCAATAACCAGCAAATGACGTTGGACAAACGTGGCTTCAACCAAATGTAGATGCTGCAAAGACGGCTTTCAAAGGGACATCTTTTCAATGACCAGCAAAAGATGCTGGACAAATGTGGCTTCAACCAAATATAGAGGCTGAAGAGACGGCTTTCAAAGAACGTCTTTTCAACGAACTGAAAAAGCCACTGGACAGACGTGGCTTCAACCAAATGTAGATGCTGAAAAGTCGGCTTTTGAGGGACATCTTTTAAACAAGCAGAAAAAGTTCACTTTTCAACCAAAATGGAATGTTGTATAGATGACATGAGAAGACGTCTTTTCAACGACCAGAAAAAGATGTCATATAAACTTTCACTTTTCAACCAAAATGGAACATTGATTAGAAGACAAGAAAATGCGTCTTTTCAACTACCAGAAAAGCCGGTCAAAAGTCTTTCACTTTTCAATCAAAATGGAATGTTATTTAGATGTAATGAAAAGACGCCTTTTCAATGTCTTTTCAACCACATTTTGCTGGGGGGGGATGGGCTGCTGTAAAAGGTTGTTATACAAAAATGAAACCTAGGATGTCCCAGGATCAAAACCTGGGTGGACAACTGCTGATTATGTATTATCGGCCACTTTATGCCTGTATGCCCCATTGTAAGTCTGAGGAGCGTCATTTTAAAGGTGAATAGGGTAAAAAAAATTTAACTAATAGATATCCCCACAAAAATTGGCATGCTGACTATTCATGTTAAAGTATAAGTCCGGAGTAAGTTTAAGCATAGCCCTGCTGCACGAGCCTTCTAACAGCAATATATTTTGCATAAAATGAAAGGTCTATGCTGTTCGAAACTCTAACGCGAACGCGAAACACTTTACATTGAGTCAATGTAACCTCTGATATACCATATTTGGCATACGTTTTAGGCCATGGGACAGGGAGGTTTACAGTGCACCTCTACCAACCTTGAGGTAGGCTACAGATGGAAATGTAATCATTATTGCATATCGGTCTATTCAAGGGTATTGTAAGAATAATTATTATTGAAAGAGTAATCATCATGTAATGGGACTAAACACTGTGTTTCTAACATTCTAATTATCTGTGATACATGGCATCTCGTGAGATTCTGGGAACCCGGCCAAGTGCAACTATTAGTCCAGTTCCTTATGTCAAAAATCTGGTCATTGTTTTGGGGATTAGGTAAACAATATATTTTTGGAAAGGTTATTGTCTAAGGAATCAGAAAATCAATGTTTGCATTTGGCCAATATAAAACAATTTACATCAAAGCCTACATCTCAATAGGCTTATTGTTTTCCTGTTGTCCAATCAAAATAAAACTTTATACAGTGAAAGTACATGGAAGTTTTTCTGCAAATGAACTGTACTATGCAATTGAGCTATACTGTACCCATAATACTAATACAAATTATTGTATTCATGGGTAGTGAAGAGATGAGGAGGTTGGGACCTGTCTCAATTTATATTATATGACACCCTGTGGGAGCATGCTTTCAGAAAAGGTGTACTGGTCAGTTTCCTTCTTAAGCTATGTTCAGACTGCAGCCCAAATCTGATATTTTGTATATCTGATCAACATCTGATCTCTCTATCGACCGCGTTGAACGACTCAATCCAGGTCCTCCGTTCACAAACGTAGGTGTTGATGTGTTTGGCCTGTGGATCATCAGTGCAAGACAAACACAAGGTGGCATTGCAGAGAATAAGTGCTGGAGTTTCAAGAGCTGAGCACATTAAAGTGCTGGAATCTGTCATCTTCAAGCTTTGTAAACGCACTGAGAAGATTCACAGCTGTTTGTGGCCCTGTTCACCTATTCCGCTCTGACAGAGAAACAAACTTGGGGCATGCAAGGAGCTCAAAATCAACTCTGATGACGCTGAACTGAAAGCCTATCTTCAAGACTGAAGCAGCACATGGACATTCAACCCTCCCCATTCCTCACACATGGGTGGAGTGTGGGAGCGGATGAAGGTGTCGCCCGAAGAGTACTGGATGCACTGCTGCTCAAGACAAAAACCCCACATCTGACTGATAAGAAATAATGTTATAAAACATTATAACAGGCGGGGAGTGTGATGTTCTGCTATTAACTTTGGTTAAACAGGGACTTCTAGTGGTCACAATATGTCGTAGTAGCGCTACACGCATTTTGTGCCTCAATTGTTACCGTAGGCAGACCATTCAGAAATTAATTTATGAAGAAACTGTGCAGTGACGATTTTCCTGCTCTCTGTCTTACGGCTAGGAAGACATATGCCTGTAAGTATGTTCAACTCAGAGGCGGCTATCATAAGACTGCAAGGGAACCTCTGCTTCCCCTAAAATTTCTCCAAAAAGATTGTACATAAACTATTAACAAAACATGCTAAACGTGTGTCAGTCACTTGTTTTGTCAATTAATATCAACACAGTTTCAAACTGTTTCGATTTTGTTGTTCAGAAATGTAATTTCGGGTCTCTAAACGTCACGTAAGTTTCGCCACAGGAATCCCATTGACGTACTGTAGTCCGGCTTGCCATAGAGGCCCATTGAACGCACTTTGAACCAAAACCCTTGGCTAATTCGGCAAAAACACACAAAAAACATCACTTCCAGGGAGGCTCAGCTTCACTGGGGGTCAAAGGGAGAGGGTGGGTGATGTGTTTTTTCTCAGCTTTCTGTCTTCAAAGTAACCGGAGTCCACACTAGGACTTAATGCCGAAAATGACTTTATTTTACAGTAACATTAACCGGTATACAATGCTACTGGGGAAGCGATAGTGTTCAGCCCAAGTCACAAGACATGTTTCCCTCGGGCTATTCCCTCGGGTTTCGCCCATAGATGTTTCCTCGAGCTTCTCCATAAGATGTTCCTTGCTTTCCCATGATGTCTTTTGCTTTCCCCGCTTTCCCAATTTCTCTCGTGTTTGCATGTCCTTTTTGTTGCAGGACCTCATTTCCATATGTCCAATCAAACTTTAGTTTTATCATGGGTCATCCCCCTTTACTCAAATTGTTAGGACACTATTGTCCATTTATTAGTTTTACACACCAACTATTGTCCATTTATTAGTCTGTTCATTGTTCTGACACTGTCGCTTTCCCCTTGAGCTGGGGTTTCCCTTGCGCATAAATCCTGGTCTCAGAGAGGTACAGCCGGATGGTCAGAGGTGCCAGAGGGTAGAGATGCAGCTGGATAGCCATAGCCTGTCTACACAGGTTTACAAGGGGATCTTTGTTAACGTAAGTGTGATTAAGTGGGACGCATATGCACGTGCAAGTGCTTCATGAGAGTACCTTCTGTATTCCCTGACTGTCCCCTGAATTTCCCCTTAATTTGTCATCCCTGGACCCCTCTCTGTCTGCAACCCTTATGCCCCTGAATTGCCCACATCTAGGTCTTTCGTCTCTCTCTGACCGGGTTACCCGGTGGCCACTGACTTCCCAGATACTTGTTTTTGTATCCGGCTGCATCTGCAAACATAACTGGTCTTACTGTTCTCTGCACCTCCCAACACATAACAGCCTTTTTACAGCTTCAGAGTTGAACATTGTCTGCACATGACAGTTGACATATTTCAGAGGGGCCCCTGTCTTTTTAGAATTGGCACAGAACAAGAAGCACACACACACAGCAAGAAGCACACTCACTTTGCCTCTCCTGCTGACAATATTGTGAACATATTCCAATTCTTCTTGATACCATTTTGACCATACAAATTAGAAAAACCACCACATGGGCTCGGACGCTGAGCTTCCATGTCATGATTTGATAAGATCCTTCAACATCTTTGATAGGCATTCTGTCTCCCTCACACTGTTCCTGTTTGGAAGGCTACCGGCTAATAAACAAGCTAAGCAATGTTGAGACTGTACAGTACCAACAACACAACTAATTTACTCTCTCTGTCTGTGTTACCGTTATTAATAATATTTTGCGCATGTCCATGGTTTTATTCTCTATTATATAGTTCATTGATTGATGTACACACAAACTCACAAGTGACTTTTGATTTTCATCAGTGATTCTCGCCTCTATCACTACTTAGAGTTAGCAAAGATAGCTAATATTCGTCAGGATTAGCCAAATTTTCATTACCTCACTCACGTCAGATGTAGCGCTACGCGCGTTCATCTGATATTCAGACGATATTCAATAGGCGAGTTATTTCAGGAGCCAGAAATCCTTGAATCTAACTGGGCAAACGGCTTGTCCATCAATTTAATTGACGTACACTGCAGCCAACCACATCGAAACCAACCGATGACGCTGGTTAGGTTTGTTGGATTGGTTGGATTCAAAACAGTTGCTTCTTCGCTACGTCACACCCTCTACAGCAGCCAGCGGCTCTGATTGGTCCGGTTAGAGAATAATGGCTTGAAATCTCTCTGATGGGCTTCAACATCAGATCGTTGCGCGGAAGTGCCTTACGAAAGTTACGTAGTGCAACATCTGACGTGAGTGAGGTAAAAAATTTTCAGGCAAGAGATCTGTAAATTGTTGCTACGGTTACAACACTCTCATTGGCCAGCTCTGAAATGAGAACGTAGCAGCTCATCATGAATGAGACAAGAGAAGGGGACCGAAACAGAAGTGGAGATATGTATATTTTCATTCATGGTACTTTAGAGATGTGTGTTTTGAGGTCAGACATTATTTTTACCTCTTGAAAAAGAGAAGCCTATACTATAGCTCCAATAATAAGGGAATTATTAGGGAATTGTTTCTGTAAATTTATTGCAAATTGTTTTGGGAGGGTTTTGCACCTGAATAATTTAAATAGCTTAGGCCCATATTCTCCTATTATTCTATAGCCTAAAAAACTGAGTGTAGCCTATGTTGTCATTCAAATGCAACTGAATCTCCATTAACACAACTAAATTATGCATATTTCAATAGAACAAACAAACATGACAGCCCATGACATTAAAAACATAATTAAATAGGCTAGTTTCAATGAAAAATTTCCGATCATTCAATCTGAGCTTCCCCTATCTGAAAACAAGCAGCCGCCACTGGTTTAACTGCTTATAAGAAAACCATGCAGGAACTCATATTGCACCTTTAAGCAGACGGTAGTGAAATGCAAAAAAGTGACTCTACTAAGACTCTACTCTACTAAGAGCATTGACAGGTTAACCTCACTCACGTGAGTGAGGTTATTGACAGGTAGCCTAGTGGGAGTAATACTTGCCCTAGTGGAGAAACAGGGTGGTTTGCTACCTGCAGCGATCACACGGATTTATCACCAGGGCCGTCACAACAAGGCAGGCAAACCAGGCAATTGCCTGGGACCCCAGGCTGAAAGGGGCCCCCAAGATTGACTGTTTAATCATTTTAGTAGTTAAGTTGGTGATGTTTTTCCAACAAAAAATGACTTTAAACTGGAGCTAGACAACAGTACAATACAAATAATTATATTGATGATGTTTGAAGATTAACAATGTGGTTCATGTAAGTATTTATGGAGGGTGAAGGGCCCCCATGTCCTGTTTGCTTGGGGCCCCATAAGTACCTTGAAACGGCCCTGTTTATCACCACATACAACAGTGATGCAAACAGGAAAACAACCAATAGTATTTAGAGCTATTTTACCATTTGTTGAAAATATGGATGTGTTTAAGACTTTTTAAGGCCTTAAATTCAACTTTTCCAATTTAAGATTTTTTTAAGGACCCGGAGGAACCCTGTTTATTGTAATGAGGATGGGGCGTACCTCAATGTCAAACCATACCATGCTATAATCCTGAGGGTGTTTGCTTTCAGAAAATGTATGGGATATATGGTGAAATTTGTTTCCCCTTCATGCTTCATGCCAAAATGTACTTATGGTGTACATTTCCTCCAAAATCCACCAGAATCACATTCATCTCAACAGGAAATTTACTTTCCTCCACTATTTTTACATTTCCTCAACTAGGATTTCTTAGGACTTTTAGTATGTTTGCCTGGACATCTCAGAAATGATCCAAGCTAAAAAAAAAAATATTCTTTTACAATTAAAATGCTACTTTGCCTGGATTGTAATCTAAACGGCTGGATATAAATGCATGGAATAATATTTCTGAATCCTGGAAAGAGAGGAGACGACAGACAAGAAATATTTTTAGGTGGTAGAAGGATGTCTTCGTTATATGGGATATATGCTTTTGCAAATTAAGACAGGAATCAAGAATTACTCGACCTTGGGGCCTACCACCAGGATCTCTGCCTTAGCCTCGTTTAGCATATTATTATTTTTTTGGCTCATCCAGATTTTAACATCAGAGATACAACGGGTGAGATCATTGATTGGACTGGGGTCATCAGAGAAAATGGTATAGCATATGAATAGTAAGAGATGTTGTGTTGCCGTATAATAGACCCAAGACCCCGTTTACACAAACACAGATAACCATAAAGACGCACATGTTTCTCTGCGGTTGCACCTCTCTGTTACACTTATCCGAAGGTGAAGACCGAGAATCTCACGAACTCCGGGCAAGGTGGAGATGTCGGAGAACCCCGTCTTCAGACATATGTGTAACTACCCATAACCGGAGCTCTAGCACCAAAGACAGTTGGAGCAAACGAGAAGCACCTACGTTCACGCATAGTAGTAGATTTTCACAAGGGCACCACCTGGTTTTGAATGATGTCAGGACTTTTACCAATAAATCGTCTTTTTGGAGTTATCATGTTTTTTTGGCATGTATCTCTCATATTCTGTAAGTGTTCAACATGATTTCAAGACTAATGTTGTAAACGGTTACTGTTGGTATTTTTTATCAGATGAAGCTGCCAGGCAGTAAATAGCCTACTAAAATTTCAAGTTGTTAACGTTAGCGAGCTAACGCTAGCGATCTAGCCAACGTAATGTTTTACATTTATATTTGAGATTTAATTTATTGACAGCCTGCAGGTAACATTACAGAGTTCATTTTAAGTGGACAGCGCAAACGTAAACATAGTTTACTGCAATATGTGAGGATTGAGCAAAGTCCAAAACGACTAGCTTATAGTTAGCATATAGCTATGTCGTCATGGTAACTGCCAAACAAACCCTCTCTAAAATGCACACTTGGTTCATACAACATTGTTTTGCAGAGGAGCGATCGAATTGTCATGTGTTGGTTTCATTAATGATCACAGACAATATTATGGCACACAAACATTAATATAATTCTATAAAGAGGAAAATGTTAATGATGTGACGTAATGCGACACTGCTGCTAATGCAGACCGAAACACTTCACGTTTGTGGCCATCTGCCACGATGTTGCTCCCTTGAAAGATCTTTGATAAAACTGTGACGTGGTGGTTAATTGTCACCGCCTTTCTTAGCCGTTTTTGATGTTTGTGTAAATGCGATTGTTTTCTTACTCGGGGGAGGGGAAGATAACCGGTTTCTCATAGACCCGGGGAAGTGTAAACTAAGCACAAGTGGCAACATGTACAAGTTGAAAAGCAGCAAACCAAGAATTGAACCCTGTGTTTAGAGACAATTAGGCCTCGTTCAGATTGGCATCCCAAATCCGATTTTTTCATATCCAGATTGTATCTAGAATTGATTTCGGGAACAGCAGAAAACCACATGAATTCCGATTTTTCCGAATCTGTTACGCCCTACATACCCATGTGGTGTCAATTGCGATTCATATCGGATATGCTGCGATCTGAACAGCTTTTCCACATGGGATAAGATTTCACCGTGTCACTTGCGTCATTTGTCACGTGACACAAACATCAACACGTGGAATGCAGATGGACGGAAGTGAGAGATCAAGTCAAGTCAAGTCAAGTCACTTTTATTTATATAGCACATTTCATACAACATAGTTGATCCAAAGTGCTTTAAAAATAATGATAATAATAATGATAATAATAATACAATAATAATAAACAATAAACAATAAACAAATACTACTAATAATAATAATAATAAGATAAGATCAATGTTAATTCTCCTTTTAAAAAACAGTATCGTTTGCTATAACAACGTGTCAGTGCGCGTTATGGATTTGCCGCAAGTTGGAGTTTACCTCGCGTGTGTAAAGCAAGGTTTACCTCGCGTGTGGAAAGCAACGTCAGTGAAAGTTTTCAACCACGCATCAGAAAGGCAACTAACAGCTGTGCTGGACTGCATTGATGCACTGAAATAAAGATGACGCTATTCTTCCATCTCTGACACTTCCTTGTTACTTGTAGCTGTGTGCTACGGCCCCACTTGACCATCTGAGAGAGAAACAACCAACATTCTACCCTCCGCGGTTTTGTTTATTATTTGTGGGCATGATGCGTTAGGGTACCATAGTAACCCACGTGGATATGGTAGGTGATTAGCGGACATGGAGATCCGATATGACAAGCAGTGTGAACGCGGTCGATAGAGAGATAAGATGTTGATCCGATATGCAAAAAATCAGATTTGGAGTGCAGTCTGAACATAGCCTTAGGAGTAAAGTTGCTTATAAACAACTTCTTCAAGGATTTTGCCGAGAAAAGGCAAGTTACAGATCGGCCAATAACTGCCACAAACTAAGGGGTCAAGGTTTGTGTTTTTTAGGAGTGGTGTTACAATGGCATGGTTTAAGCAATCAAGGAAAGTTCCAGATAATGGGAAGGTGTTGACAATTTGGAGTATGTCAGCAGCTAAACAACTGAAGACTTGCTTGAACAGCTAAGTGCGTATAGCTTAGTGGGTATAGGGTCAAGGGAACAAGTCACTGAACCTAAGGCCCGAATCACACACAAACTGCGTGTTCGCGGTGCGGGAGCGGGGCGGTCCGGAGGCGGTCCGTGAGCAGTGCCTGTGGACTTGGGCATTCACACAAGAAATTGTTTCTGTGGTGTTCTGCGCGAAGCGGCTACCCGAGCTCTGCATTCAAAATCTATAGACACCGCGCAAGTCCCGCTTACCGCGCTGAAAACGCTTGGAAAAATAGAACTTGTTTCTATTTCAAAAAAGCAGCGCGGGAGCTGCGCGGTTCACCGCTCAGAAACCGGACAGGAGCCGCGCAGAACACGCGTGCAGTCTGAATGACCTAACCTGTTAACATGTATTCTAAATGAAATCGCCCCAAAACCGCGCCCGCACCGCTTACGCGCCGCTCATGCACAGGTTTGTGTGTGAATCGGCCGTAACTTTTGGACTACTTCTTCCAGCTCACTCAGGTTGAGAAAAGTAAAATTGTGGAGAGTAGGCCAAGTCCGATTTCTCTTCCCTAACACTAGCACTTGTTTTGGAATGCTCTCCAAGATGAGACGGGAGCGTGTCTATGTTCCCACAACTCTATGTTCCCATAACTCCCACAGCCCCATGTTCCCACAGCCCTATATTCTCACATTTCTAAGAGATTTTTTTTTTCTTCAAAGACAGGTACTATAGTCCCACATTTCTACTCCTGCCTGGTAGACCCCCTATGTAAGTTCAAGCAAGATGCGATCTTATTTGCCCTCAATGGTGCCTTCCAGGTAGTGGGGTTAGGTTTAGGGTAAGGGTAAGGTTCTTTTATGGCGTACTGCCTAGATTTATATTCACAATGAAAACGATCCTCATCCACTCGCTTTTCAGAACATTTTGCATCCACATTCCACAACGATTTTATATTCATCCACCTCAGCGATCATTTTTGAAATTGACCTCAGCAATCATTTTTTGGAACCGTTTTCAGTTTCAGAATCCTCCATTCTAATGTGAATGGAAGGGCTAACTGGGTAAATATTACCTGTGTTGGTGTGAACATGCCCTTATCGGAACATATTGCTGTGGGAAAATAGGGTCTAATTTTTTTTACATGTGTTTGTAATGTGAGAGCATGGGGCTGGGGGAACATAGGGCCCAATTTCCCAAATTTCCTATGAAATGTGGGAACATAGGGCCTAATTTCCAAAAATTCTGTGAAAAACAAAAATTCCTAACAAATGTGGGAACATATTTTTTCACTAAAAAAAGCAAACTGATTGCACTTCTCTTCAGTGAAGAGCTTGTAGGGTATCAAATGTGGAGGATTTATTAGTTTGTCAATGGTGGTTCATTTCACAGTTGTACCTGAGTAAGTGACTTTTATGTATCATAAAATCAGTGTGATATTTAGTCTAGCGCCATTTCCAAGATTCAAGAGTTTATTTCTCATATACAGCTACGTTCATACTTTTAAAAGTAGTCATTCTCATAGAAGTCCTTTTAAATTAACTCCAGGGTAATTTTGCTTGTTAACACATTTGCAACAATTCAATTCAATTCAATTTTATTTGTAGAGCGCTCAAATACAGTACATCGTCTCGCGGCGCTTTACAGACAGTACAGGAAGCATCCATGAGAATCAGGGGCAAGGAAAAACTCCCTCGCTTTGTAAATAATTTGTTTTGTAGGAAGAAACCTTGGGCAGATCCACGCCTCATGGACTCAGCCTACCTGCCTGGGGCCTAATAAAATATCCGTAAAGTCTGATGCATAGATTGACCATGGTTAACACAAAACAGTATGAGTACTGAATGTAGTCAGAGATGATATACACATAGTTTGTGTGACAGTCAGGGCCAAGGGATGGAGTCAGTAGTTTGAGTGTGGGATTAGTCAGTAGTTGGAGTGGAATTAGAGTTCATTGGGTGTTGGTCGCCATCTAGGTAGTGGTCATCAGGGGGCATCAGGCCAGTTCCATCACGGGCCTCAGAGAAAAGGGGAGGATGGTCCTGGTGTGTGGCTCCGGAGAGGTTGGTCAGCATCCGTAGTGTGGTAGGGTTGGTGGCAGGAAGGTACGGGAGGTTCATCACTCAGCCAGTGCGTCGGGGCAGAGGAGGTAAGAGAAACACAAAGAAACAGAAACAACAGGATTAGGCCAGTCTAGGAGGATCTCACTTCATGATATAAATGTGTCATATAATCTAGCTAGAGTGAGGAGGGGGAGAGAGAGAGAGAGGAGAAAGAGGGTTGTACAGGATGGCAAGTGTGCAGAAGGTGGCAGCGCTAGGCTATCGCAGCATAACTAAGGTATGGTACATGGCATCTCATCAATCCAGAGGGGGTGGTCAGTGGCTGCCTTGAAAAACCAGCAGAGGTAGCCCTTCCAGGAAAGCCCAAGAGGAGTGGTGATATGCCATGGCCCACTCCTAATTATAGGAAATGTCAAAAAGGAAGGTTTTAAGTCTAGACTTAAAGGCATTGAGAGTGTCCGCTTCTCGAATGTAGGGAGGGATAGAATTCCATAGAAGAGGTGCTCGATAGGCAAAAGCTCTTCTCCCAATTGTAGTTTTAGATATGGTCGCTTTTTCAAGGAGACCAGCATTTTGAGATCTCAGAGGTCTTGCTGGATGGTATGGAACAAGTAAATCTGTAATATATGCAGGAGCTAAGCCATTAAGTGCCTTATACGTCATGAGAAGGATTTTGAAGTCAATTCGACTTTTGACAGGAAGCCAGTGTAGACATACTAGAATGGGAGAAATATGTTCATATTTCTTAGTTCTTCTAGTGAGTGTTCTAGCTGCTGCATTTTGGATTAACTGTAGACTTTTAATGCAGGCGTTACTGCACCCTGAGAACAGAGCATTGCAGTAGTCAAGTCTGGAGGTAACAAATGCATGTATAAGTTTTTCAGCATCCTCAAAGGACAGGAACTTCCTAACCTTAGCAATGTTTCTAAGGTGAAAAAATTATGTTTTAGAAATGTGCTTTACATGGCTATTCAGGGAGAGGTCTTGATCAATAATTACCCCCAGATTTTTCACTTGTGAGCTAAATGAGAGTGTAGGACTGCTAAGTGAGCTATGATGGTGAAGTGAGGTGTCTTTCAGTTGTTTAGAGGCAATCATCATAACTTCCGTTTTATCTGAGTTCAAGCATAAACATTTTTTTGACATCCAAACTTTAACGTCTTCAAGACAGGCATTGAGTGTGGTTGTCGGAGTGCAGTCGCTAGGCTTCATAGAGAGATAAAGCTGTGTATCATCTGCGTATGAGTGAAATGCAATGCCATGTTTCCTAATGATTTCACCCAGAGGTAGCATTTAGAGAGAGAATAGCAGGGGGCCCAGTACTGAGCCTTGCGGAACGCCATATTTAACTTTTGCATGATAAGATGAGATGTTGTGGGCATGTACAAATTGGTATCGATCAGTGAGGTAGGATTTGAACCAAGCTAGTGTTGAATTTCTAATGCCTATCGTATGTTCGAGTATGTGTAATAGGATATCGTGGTCAATGGTGTCAAAAGCTGCACTAAGATCAAGTAAAATTAATATGGATATATTACCATTGTCCATGGAAAGAAGGAGGTCATTGAAGACTTTAACTAAGGCTGTTTCAGTACTGTGATTAGCTCTAAATCCTGATCGGAAAACTTCCTGGATTTTGTTTTCGTCTAGGAAGTGACAAATTTGTTTGAACACAATTTTTTCTAGAATTTTGGATATAAAAGGAAGGTTGGATATAGGTCTGTAATTAGCCAGAACATCAGGGTCAAGGTTTGGTTTTTTAATCAATGGTTTAATGACTGATGTCTTGAAAGTAGTTGGTACATGTCCCGCTAGAAGTGAGCTATTAATAATTTCAAGTAATGTCTCAGCCAGCGGTGTAAAGGCTGCCTTGAGGAGGTGAGTAGGAATAGGATCAAGTAGGCATGTTGACGCCTTCGCTTTAGTAATAAACAACACACCTGCTTAGATAGTGATGATGAAGACTGAGAAGTTCCCAGTTTCTTCAAATACTATGTTCAGACTGCAGTCCAAATCCGATCATTTTTGCAGATCTGATCAAAATAAATTTATGTCCAAGCAAATTTTGATGGGTCATACGTATCAGCAATTCTACATGTGATAGAATTTTCTGTAATGTTTTAATGTCCTCTTTCTGTCACACAAGGCATTGTTTCCATTTAGTTTTTTTAGAAGCTTTTTTTAATGCTTTTTTATGGGTCAATTCTCATTACCGTTATGTGTCCGGATTAATTTTTAAAACCTTTTCAATTTAATTTTCTGTCAAATTTGACAATGGAGGCTTTTTGTTGTACAGTTTGTGTAAGCAATGATCTAATGTATACTTAAATTTTAATATTAGCATATTCATTTTATAATAAAAACACTGTGTGTCCAGCGAAGGTCATTATCATTACTATCATGTTTTTTGTTTTTGTTTTTTATAATGCAATAAAAAACTGTTGGAATTTTGCCTGTGATGCATCACTTGGAAGAGAAGATCGGAGATGTACGATAAGTGTGATAAAAATGATTATGTAAGTAGAAATTTATGTAATGTCAAGGTATTTAAAGGGGCCCTATCACACCCATTTTGACTTTCAGTAATTTTATTTCAATGGGGTAATAGAGTTTATTTATGTTAGTGAAGAATTTAGAATTGACTTATTTTTTTCATAATATGTACAGTACAGACCAAAAGTTTGGACACACCCCCTCATTCAAAGTGATTCATTTATTTCCAGGACAATTTATATTGTAGATTCTCACTAAAAGCATCAAAATTATGAATGAACACATATGAAATGATGTACTTAACAAAAAAAGTGTGAGATTATGACAAACTTTTGGACCTGAACCCGATCAAGATGGTTTGGGGTGAGCTGGACCGCAGAGTGAAGGCAAAAGAGCCGACAAGTTCTTAGCATCTCTAGGAATGAATAACTGTTCAAGACAGTTGGAAAACCATTTCAGGTGACTACTTCTTGAAGCTCATCCAAAAAATAAAAAGAGGACAAAGCAGTTATCAAAACAAAAAAAGAATACTTCGATGAAACAAGAATATAAAACATGTTTTCAGTTATCTCACACTTTTTTTTATTAAGTACATAATGCCACGTGTCCATTCATAAGTTTGTTTATTTTGTAGATTGTCACTTAAGGCAACAGTCATGAAAATAAAGTAAATAATTTAATGGGAAAGTGTGTCCAAACTTTTGGTCTGTACTGTATTTGTTTCACACCCATGTATAAAATGCCAGGTAAGAGATAATTTGAGCTTGTTAGTGTTCCAGAATAGGTAAAGCAGGGATTCTAATAAGCTACTCTACTGTGGCGTCAGTGCAGCCCTACCAGAGCATTCTACAGCGGAGCGAGCAGGGGAGAAGAGCGGTCGCTCTGACTGGAGCCCACTTTTAGCCAAATCTATCTTGCTGAATTGTTGTAATTGACGATGCGTACAAATTGCTGTGTAAATAAAATGCAACTAAAGATGCCACTGGTCCAGAGTGCGCTCACCATGCCCCCCTGTGCTACAAATTAAATAGCCCACAACTGGCATTCTCCCTCTCACGCTATACTGATGCATTTTAAAAGCGAAACTGATGTCACAGCCGGTGAAGCATTCAATTTGGTTCCCCTTGCATTCCTGTTTCCCCTTCACGCCACTTTCGAAGAACATCTGGATGTACGGCAAGCGATATAGATCCCAAAAAAATCATTACAATGCATTTTTTCTCAATACTGCCTATGGGATTCCAATATGATTTATCATTACCGAATCCGATACAGAATTCTCATGTGAGAATCACCCTCATATCCGATCTGCATGTCCGCATTTCACCTATCATATCCACGTTGGTTACTATACATCGTGCCCACAAATTATAAACAAAATCTTGGAGGATAGAATGCAGGTTGTTTATCTCTCAGATGGTTAAGTGGGGCCGTAGCACACAGCTACAATTAACAAGGAAGTGCATCAATGCAGTCCAGCACAGCTAAAACTTTCACTGTGGTTGCTTTCCACACGCAAGTTAAATTCCAGGTCATCTGTGTAGCCGGTGGCGGTCCGCACCGCACACGGGTCTCGAACCCGCCACCCCGCAAGCTACAAACTCCCGGCGTGGGAGTGGAACGCTCTAACCAACTGAGCCAAAAGCCCGAGCTTCTAACTCAGCGTGTTAGAAGCGCCCATGGAATTGGGTTTGGGGATTTACACACTACCACCGAGCTAGCCACGCTAGCTGGCCTCCGTTACACTCACCCTCCAAATCCTCACTCCCATCCGGGTCACGGCACCAATGTAGCCGGTGGCGGTCTGCACCGCACACGGGTCTCGAACCTGCCACCCTGCAAGCTACAAACTCCTGGCGTGGAGTGGAACGCTCTAACCAACTGAGCCAAAACCCGAGCTTCTAACTCAGCGTGTTAGAAGCGCCCATGGAATTGGGTGATGAGGATTTACACACTACCACCGAGCTAGCCGCGCTAGCTGGCCTCTGTTACATCTGCAACTGACACATTTTTCAGCGTTTTGTAGCACGTTTTGTAGCACTTGAGAGTTAACATTAATCACTCACTTCCATCCATCTGCATTCCACGTGTTATTGTTTGTGTCACTTTGCAAATATCAAAAGTGACACAGTGAAATCCTATCCATGTTGTTAAACTGTTCAGATCGCAGGAAATCGGATATGAATCGCGATTGAAACCACCACCATAAGTGGGTTGTATCAGATTCAGAAAAATCAGAATTGATGTGGTTTTCTGCTGCTCAGACCACCTGAAATCAATTCTAGATACAATCTGGAATCGGATTTGGGATGCCAATCTGAACAAGACCAAAGAGGTCAAATCAATCAAGAAAAACTATCCCTGAGGTTATTACTACCAAACTAAATTAGGCTAAAGATGGTGTATTTGTGGATGTATGTGGAATTCATGCCTCGTGGTGTATTTAGGTTTATTTGTGTATTTAAGTTCTTTTATTCATACCATTTTGAACACAAAACCCCAGCAAGTACATGTATCTCCCTGTGCTCCAAGTATCAGGCCCAACTCTGCCTCCTTGCAAGGTGTAAATTGGTCCTCTGTGGCCCATCAATACACCGGAAGAGGGAAATCATATTTCCCCCTTCCTCTCTGTCTCACTCTCTCCACTCCCAAATTCAATTTGGTCCTTAACATTTCACTGGATTTAATTAGGTGCCCATGGTAGCAAATTGCAATTTACATTTTTATAGTTTTTCAAGTTAATTAGCTTGCTCACTCAGCCAAACTATTCTTATTTATTCTTCCACATGCTCCGCCTGTCAGGTTTTCAGCTTTTCTGGAGATTTCTGTCTGAAAAATGACTCTGGTTGCCTCAAGTTTCCTGAACCTTATTGTCCTCTGAATTTGTGAATGTTACAGTATATACAATGTTATGCTATTTGGCATATATTGTTAATCACCACATTAAATTCAATTTGCCCTCTGCTTCATGTTCTCTCTCTCTCCATATCACTCCTTCCCTCAATCTCATAGTTCTTCTCTTTCTCTGTGTCTTTCTTTTTGGCTTCATGAGTATCCTCCTTTCATTGTTTCTCACACTATTTTCATCTCTCTGGCCAGTAGAAGGTGACCCTGCCTGCTCCATTAGTTGTTTGCGAGTGTCAGTCTGGTTGGGCATTTGGGTCACCCATCATAGTCCTGTACCTGCTATATAAACCCGTGCGCAATTTGGTGTTGGGGGAATTTCTCACTTGAACTGAGTTAGTGGGTCTTTGGACATGAAAAATCACAGAGGTGCTCGTCCGCCATAGTGCCACGAATTTTTTAATGGTCAAATCAAATATGGCCACCATTGGTTATGGGCAATTCCATATCAGTTGACACAGGGCCGACACTTTGGACCTCAAATCTTCCTGATTTTTTTGTCCAAATATTCTACCATGTCTTATTAGACTAAAACCAAAATTTCAGCCTGATATCTTGTTTAGTTTCCGAGATATGCCTCTTCAAAAATGGATAAAAGCAGCCTTAAAAAATGCTGAAAATTCCAGTGTTTCATAAGCACCACATTTTTTTTTAAATCCCTCTCCTCTCTTAATGCAACAACATCCATTCCTAAAAATTTGAACACTGGGACAGTACCCTGTCTAGTTGTCTAATATCATATGGAAATTACAGTCAATCCCACCACAGAAGACTTATTCATCGAAACAAACCTAGATTATTTTTCTGAAGCAACAAAAAAAGACCATTTTTGTTCTCATGTGATCAGGAATGCGTAAAACTCACGTTTTCAAAACTTTATCTGTATATAGTCCATGAGGAAGAGAAAACACTGAAAAGAAATTGAGATGGCTATGTGTTTTACTTTGAAGCTAAATGAGCCCTCAAAGATGGCTAAAATGGCGATTTTTGTGTAAAAAGACTATTCCACGTCTATTTTCAAGGTCTAGAGGAAATGCAAACCCAACTTTTCTCTTTCTTTGCAATAGTATGTTACTTTGTAGACAATGTACAATTAGTAGATCCAAATTGTCTCTTGTAATGTCCCCTCAGGACATGTCTTAAATTAGAGAAAGTTTAAAACTTTCAATGCTGAAAGAGTTGGCTTGAGATTTACGAACCTCTTAGAAGTACTGTTTGAGGGATCAGAGGGCCACCATATAAACAGGCTAAAAGTGATAAATCAAACTTTTTCTCTTTATTGGCCCTTAACTTGTGCTTCCATCAAACAGGTTTTTAACATGGATTGCACATAAATTCTGAAGTTACGCATAGTGATTCTTGAGGGAGACTTGTCTGCATGCATGCAAGCTATCAATGCAGCAGCCATTGAAAAGCCATTGTTTCAGTGCCCAGGGAGCAGGTGGGAGGTTCGGATGCCTTGCCCAAGAGCACCTCATCCATGGATGTGGGAGAGTCTTGCACAATCCCTCTTTAACAAGTCAGAGATTGAACCATCCACCCTTTGACTGGTCCAATCCCGTAACCAGAATGCCACAGATTCCCCAATCCATGTCCATGGACATTTTCATGGCAAGTCAGCATATCTAATGATAATAGGGTCACTGATAAAAGGTTTGCATCAATAATAAGTTTTCAAAGACCCCAAGTATGAGCACTTGATACATTTCTGCTGTGATGAAATCAAAGGCATCAGATTCTACTACATATAACCTCACAAACCAGACTATCACATGAATGTATAGTGGCGATGAGAGATAGACCCCTGGGTAAAGTCTAAAGTTTTCAAAATAGTCCCTGGTACAAGGGGCTAGCATCATTTAGTTCTTTTGTCAAATTTTGCCAAAATAGCCTCCATGAATGAGGATTATACATGCAAATTTGACTTCTCTCTTGACATTTCCCAACAGTCACCTATTGACCTCTCACTGAATTGTTTTGCTGTCTGTTTGTATTACAGGGATTCTTGGATTGGTCTACTGTAATAGAAGGAATTGATACAATTCAAAGATTCAAACTGTAATTTCTGCACATTCTTAGTAATATAATATATGAATAATAATATGAAAAGCTTGGACTTAACACTTCTAGCCTGTCTACAGGATGGCCCTCCGATCCCTCAAACAGTAAATATGCTTACACCCAATATAGTACTTCATAGGTTCGTAAACATCAAGCCAACTCTTTCAACATTGTTTTAAACTTTTTCCAACTTAAGACATGTCCTGAGGGGACATTAAGAGAGACAATTTAGATCTACTAATTGCACATTGTCTACAAAGTAACATACTATTGCAAGGAAAGAGAAAAGTTGGGTTTGCATTTCCTCTAGAAAATAGACTTGGAATAGTCTTTTTTACACAAAAATCGCCATTTTAGCCAACTTTGAGGGCTCATTTAGCTTTAAAATAAAACAAATGGCCATCTCAATTTCTTTTCAGTGTTTCTCTTCCTCATGGACTGTATACAGATAAAGTTTTAAAAACGTGAGTTTTACGCATTCCTGATCACATGAGAACAAAAATGGTCTTTTTTTGTTGCTTCAGAAAAATAATCTAGGTTTGTTTCGATGAATAAGTCTTCTGTGGTGGGATTGACTGTAATTTCCATATGGTATTAGACTACTAGACAGGGTACTGTCCCAGTGTTCAAATTTTTAGGAATGGATGTTGTTGCATTAAGAGAGGAGAGGGATTTAAAAAAAAATGTGGTGCTTATGAAACACTGGAATTTTCAGCATTTTTTAAGGCTGCTTTTATCCATTTTTGAAGAGGCATATCTCGGAAACTAAACAAGATATCAGGCTGAAATGTTGGTTTTAGTCTAATAAGACATAGTAGAATATTTGGACAAAAAATCAGGAAGATTTGAGGTCCAAAGTGTCAGCCCTGTGTCAACTGATATGGAATTGCCCATAACCAATGGTGGCCATATTTGATTTGACCATTAAAAAATTCGTGGCACTATGGCGGACGAGCACCTCTGTGATTTTTCATGTCCAAGTACCCACTAACTCAGTTCAAGTGAGAAATGTCCCCAACACCAAATTGCGAACAGGTTTATATAGCAGGTACAGGACTATCAATCTGGCCACACAAACAGAAGGGAACTAGTGACAAAGTGGAAGAGAGACCAATTAAGACAAATGGGAGAAAGTCAAAGCAAGACAAATGAGTCGAAAGTCTTGTCATGTTTGCGGTATTACCACCTATATAGTACTGTGAAAGAGTGCCAAACAGGTGCTTAAGAGATTTCATAATCATGATGTAGGTAGTTTCTACTAGCTGGGGACAGATGGTTTTAGTTTGGCTGCCTTAGCTAAAACAATGGATTTTGGACTGCTTGTATGACATCCACATTAACTGTTTTGCAAAAGGTAGAGGAAATGTGTCAATTTGATGAGAAAGGGTTAACACAATTGCAAGAGGTGCCTTCTGCTATGCTGGGGTGATGATGATGACAGAGGTTCCTTACCTCACTCACGTCAGATGATGCGCTACATAACTTTCGTAAGGCACTTCCGCGCATCGATCTGATGTTGAAGCCCTTCAGAGCGATTTCAAGCCCAATATTTTCTAACCGAACCAATCAGTTCTGCTGGCTGCTGTAGAGGATGTGACGTAGCGAAGAAGCAACTGTTTTGAATCCAACCAATCCAACAAACGTAACCAGCGTCATCAGTTGGTTTCGATGTGATTGGCTGAAGTGTACATCAATTAAATTGATGGACAAGCCGTTTGTCCAGTTAGATTCAAGGATTTCTGGCTCCTGAAATAACTCGTCTATCGGTGACCATCAGATGTTCGCGCGTTAGCGCTACATCTGTCGTGAGTGAGGTAAAGAGGTTCCCAGTTTCTTCATAGAAATAAAAGCAATCAATAAAAAAACAGTTACAATTGGTGGTGACCTAGCTACAGCCATTGGCTGACGGAGGAAAATTATCACCCAGTCCATGCTCTACAGTATTTGATTCAGGGTTCCCACAGCTCAGTGCAGCAGATTAATGAAGGAATTGTTCACTTTGCGATACAACCGTCAAATTCGGCACAAATCCTCCTCTACACCTACTTTTTCTAAAAAGCCCCTTAGCAACACAGAAAAAAACAATATGGCCACCTTTTTTTAAGATGGCTGCCTTTCTATGTGTTCTTTTTACCTGATTGTGATTTGTTTATCTATTTTTAATGATCTTGGTGTCAAAATATTAGAGCTGGGCAAGTTAACGCGTTATTATCGCATTAACGCAGAGATTCATTAACGCGTTAACACAGTTTTATTTATCTTGCTTGTAGCGCTGATGCCAAGCTTACAATAACCGGAAAAGAAGGCTAACGTTCAATTCATGCAATGAGTTCATTGACTGGTGGTATGAGTCTCGAGTCTACTAGTCAACTAGTCTACACTACTTTTGAATTCATTGATGGCTTTTGCATAACAATGTGATTAATCAGGGAAAATATGCGATTAATCACGACAGGTATGGGGTTCATGGGGCTGTGGGAACATAGGGCCCAATTTCCCAAATTTCCTAAGAAATGTGGGAACATATGGCAGTGGAAATAGGGCCTAATTTCCAAAAATTCTGTGAAAAATAAAAATTCCTAACAAATGTGGGAACACAGAGTTGTGGGAACATAGAGCTGACCCCCTTTTTTGCTGTTGCTTACTCATCCATTGTAAACATATATTTGGTAGAATAGGACATGTGTTTGTGAAAGAGAGGTCATTATACCCTCTAATGATGCGAAAATGTGAAGTTCAACCAATTTTGGAGCAATTTTCCTAATTAGCTTTAAGGTGATCATTGTTATTTTCAATTTTCCTGGTTTAGTTCATAGTCCAGGCAAAATAGCCCATTTTGGGGCCAAAAACAGGAGTAATTGTAAAAGTCTTTGTCAGCTTAGATAATTTCTTTAAGGTGTCCAGAACAACATACTAAAAGTCCTAAGAAATCCTAGTTGAGGAAATATGTTAAATTCTCGTCAATCCGATAAGTGTACCAATATAGGCCAGAATAGACCTGAATAGGGCTATTTTTTAGGGCTATCGAAATAAAACTTTATACAATGAAAGTACTTAGCATTTTTTGTATTAAAAGTTTTTCTGAAAAATGATTTTACTATGCAAATGGGCTGTACACTAATCAAAATAGCCCCAAATACACCCATATACAAGAGACGAAGAGGGTGAGACCTGTCTCAATTCATTTTATATGACACCCTGTGGATGTAAGCTTTCAGAAAAGGTATAGCATAAGGGGTAGATTAGTTTTCTCATAGGCTATGTTCAGACTGCACTCCAAATCTGATTTTTTGCATATCTGATCAACATCAGATCTCTCTATCGACCTTCACATTGCTTGTCATATCGGATCTCCATGTCGGCTAATCACCTGCCATATCCACGTGGGTTACTATGGTACACTAAAGCATCATGCCCACAATTAATAAACAAAAGCGCAGAGGGTTGAATGTTGGTTGTTTCTCTGTCAGATGGTTAAGTAGGGCCGTAGCACACAGCTACAAGTGACAAGGAAGTATCAGAGATGGAAGAATAACATTACTCATCTTTATTTCAGTGCATCAATGCAGTCCTGCACAGTTGTTAGTTGCCTTTCTGATGCGTGGTTGAAAACTTTCACTGACGTTGCTTTCCACACGCGAGGTAAACGTTGCTTTCCACACGCGAGGTAAACTCCAGGTCATATGTAACTTGCGGCAAATCCATAACGCGCACTGACACGTTGTTGTAGCAAACTATACCGTTTTTTTAAAAGAAGAATTAACATTAATCTCTCACTTCCGTCCATCTGCATTCCACGTGCTGATGTTTGTGTCAAGTGACACGGTGAAATCTTATTCCATGTGGAAAAGCTTTTAGTTTGCAGCATATCCGATGTGAATCACAATTCAATTCAATTCAATTCAATTTTATTTGTATAGCGCACAAATACAGTACATTGTCTCACGGCGCTTTACAGACAGTACGGGAAGCATCCATGAGAATCAGGGGCAAGGAAAAACTCCCTCGCTTTGTAAATAATTTGTTATGTAGGAAGAAACCTTGGGCAGATCCACGCCTCATGGACTCAGCCTACCTGCCTGGGGCCTAATAAAGTATCCGTAAAGTCTGATGCATAGATTGACCATGGTTAACACAAAACAGTATGAGTACTGAATGTAGTCAGAGATGATATACACATAGTTTGTGTGACAGTCAGGGCCAAGGGATGGAGTCAGTAGTTGGAGTGTGGGATTAGTCAGTAATTGGAGTGGGATCAGAGTTCATTGGGTGTTGGTCGCCATCTAAGTAGTGGTCATCAGGGGGCCATCAGGCTAGTTCCATCAGGGCCTCAGGGAAAAGGGGAGGATGGTCCTGGTGTGTGGCTCCGGGGGGGGTTGGTCAGCATCCGTAGTGGGGTAGGGTTGGTGGCAGGGAGGTTCATCACTCAGCCAGTGCGTCGGGGCAGAGGAGGCAAGAGACAAAAGAAACAGAAACAAGAGGGTTAGGCCAATCTAGGAGGATATCACTTCATGATATGTGTCATATAATCTAGCTAGAGTGTGGAGAGGGAGAGAGAGAGAGGAGAAAGAGGGTTGTACAGGATGGCAAGTGTGCAGAAGGTGGCAGCACTAGGCTATCGCAGCATAACTAAGGTATGGTACATGGCATCTCACCAACCCAGAAGGGGGTGGTCAGTGGCCGCCTTGGAAAAACAGCAGAGGTAGCCCTCCCAGGAAGGCCCAAGAGGAGTGGTGATATGTCATGGCCCACTCCTAATTATAGGAAATGTCAAAAAGGAAGGTTTTAAGTCTAGACTTAAAGGTATTGAGAGTGTCCGCTTCGCGAATGTAGGGAGGAATAGAATTCCATAGAAGAGGTGCTCGATAGGCAAAAGCTCTTCCCCCAATTGTAGTTTTAGATATGGTCACTTTTTCAAGGAGGCCAGCATTTTGAGATCTCAGAGGTCTTGCTGGATGGTATGGAACAAGTAAATCTGTAATATACGCAGGAGCTAAGCCATTAAGTGCCTTATACGTCATGAGAAGGATTTTGAAGTCAATTCGACTTTTGACAGGAAGCCAGTGTAGAGATGCTAGAATGGGAGAAATATGTTCATATTTCTTAGTTCTAGTGAGTGTTCTAGCTGCTGCATTTTGGATTAGCTGTAGACTTTTAATGCAGATGTTACTGCACCCTGAGAACAGAGCATTGCAGTAGTCGAGTCTGGAGGTTACAAATGCATGTATAAGTTTTTCAGCATCCTCAAAGGACAGGAACTTCCTAACCTTAGCAATGTTTCTAAGGTGAAAAAATGATGTTTTAGAAATGTGCTTTACATGGCTATTCAGGGAGAGGTCTTGATCAATAATTACCCCCAGATTTTTCACTTGTGAGCTAAATGAGAGTGTATGACTGCTAAGTGAGCTATGATGGTGAAGCGAGGTGTCATTCAGTTGTTTAGAGGCAATCATCATAACTTCAGTTTTATCTGAGTTCAAGCATAAGAAATTTTTTGACATCCAAACTTTAATGTCTTCAAGACAGGCATTGAGTTTGGTTGTTGGAGTGACACCACATAGGTAAGTGGGGCGTAACAGATTCAGAAAAATCCGAATTCATGTGGTTTTCTGCTGTTCAGACCACCTGAAATCAATTCTAGATACAATCTGGATATGAAACAAATCGGATTTGGGATGGCAATCTGAACGAGGCCTTAATACCTCAGGCCCAAATGCATTGGCTATACACTAAAATCACCAATACCAGCTGATCTATAAAGGGGTATCAATGGGAGGAGGGGGGTGGAACCTATCTAAGGGGGGTCAGCTCTATGTTCCCACAGCCCCATGTTCCCACATTTGTTAGGAATTTTTATTTTTGACAGAATCTTTGGAAATTAGGCCCTATGTTCCCACAGCCCTATGGTCCCACAACCCTATGTTCCCACATTTATTAGGAAATTTGGAAAATTGGGCCCTATGTTCCCACAGCCCCGCATGCTCTCACATTACAAGATTTAAAAAAAAATTAGACTCCATTTTCCCACAGCAATATATTCTGATAAGGGCATGTTTACACCAACACAGGTAATATTTATCCATTTAGCCCTTCCGTTCACATTAAAATGGAGGATTCTGAAACTAATTCCAAAAATGATTGCTGAGGTTGATTTCAAAAATGATCGCTGAGGTGGATGAATATAAAATCGTTGTGGAATGTGGATGCAAAACTAGACCCCACTACCTGGAAGGCACCACTGAGGGCAAATAATAGCCTACCAAAGATCAAATCTTACTTGAACTTACATAGGGGGTCTACCAGGCAGGGGTAGAAATGTGGGACTATAGTACCTGAATTTGAAGAAAGAAAAAGAAAAAAACGTGTCTTAGAAATGTCTTAGAAATGTGAGAATATAGGGCTGTGGGAATATAGGGCTGTGGGAACATAGGGCTGTGGGTACATAGAATTGTGGGAACATAGAGCTGTGGGAACATAGACACGCTCCCATTAAGATTACTGAGATCCTGAAGCCCTCTGCTTTCAAAAAACACATTACTTTTCAAGGTTTATTATTTTCTAATACCTTCCATAGGCACTTTTGTTCAAGAAATGAACATATTTTTTCATTTCTTCCAAAAATAGGCATAAGCTTTAAAATAAGGAGGTGGGTGGGATGTGAGAAATTTTTGGGGGGTGAAATCCTGGGCATAGGCCTATAAGCTTTCAGAAAATATATGGTTTATGGGGTCTAACATGTTTTCCCTACACGCCGCTGGCCTAAATGTCACCAAAAATTGTCCATTTTGAAAATGCCAAATTTCTTAATTTTGGGATATATTGTAATGAGGAGGGTGGGGCATACCTTAATGTCAAACCATACCATGCTGTAGAATATCCTGAGAGTGTTTGCTTTCAGAAAATGTATGGGATATAATGTTAAAGTAGTTTCCCCTTCATGCTTCAGGCCAAAATGTACTAGTAGTGTACATTTTCCTTCAAAATCCAACCGAATCCCATTCATGTCAATGGGAAATTTACTTTCCTCCATTATTTTTACATTTCCTCAACTAAGATTTCTTAGGACTTTTAGTATGTTGTTCTGGACATCTCATAGAAATGATCCAAGCTGAAAAAAATTATTTTACAATTAGTCCTGCGAAAAATGCTACTTTGCCTGGACTATAACTTTTGCAGATAGTTTAGGATAGGATAGATAAAATAAAACAGGCGTTCTGTAAAAAAGGAATCACTATAATGTTAAATGATGCCAAAATGCAAAATTCTACCAATTTTGACCAATTTCCTTGATATATTTTAAGGGGGTCATTTTATTTACATATTGTTTTGTTTAGTCAACCTTTGTAAACATGTCTTTGAAGGAATATTATCAGTATTTTGTGGAAAAGTCATCGTCCTAAATGATTATGGCCTTCCAAAATGGCTAAAACTATATGAAAATACGCCATTTTGGAAAATATCGGCCATATTGGATTTAGGGCAAAATTTGAGGTGGCCCCAAGTCTTAATCTCTTTTAATAGGCATTCTGATCAGGAATCCACAGAGAAAACTTTGACAGGAAACTAGGCCTAATTTTTCCACCAGACGACCTGTCTAATATATGTATGTCATTATTTGACGTATTAGCTCAGTCATATGACCATGTAATGAATATTATGATCACCATATTTTCCCTGAACTCTACTATCAACCCCATCATTTATGCTCTGTTCTATCCTTGGTTTCAAAAAAGTATGAAATTAATTGTCACGTTAAAAATATGCAGGACTGACTCTTCACTGATGAACGTGCTCTCAAAGGGCTTGTGAGTTTTCTTATGCTGTACCAAATTTCAAACTGGCTAAACCATTTATTAAGAAATCTATGAAGGCCATGTATAACAAAAAATAATTTCACTCATAAAAAATATGGTTTGAAAATGCACAAATTAATTGCTATTACTCAACAAGACAGTGTGGTCTCTACATTCAATATTATGTGTTGTTAGGTCTACACATTTTGTGGCCATGAAGTCTAAATACATAATGTAATATGGCCCATTGTTAAATTAATCTAATATTGATTTCCATTTTCCATCGAAAAGATAATCTGCTCAAAAAGATGCCCATCCAAGTTTATGGTATCAGTGGTTGTCAATGCTATCATTACTGCCAGCACTATAGCAAAATATATTATAATATTATAAATTATAGAATGTTTAAGATAGCCTGGGGGTTTTCTGATCCCTAAACTGCAGTCGATTTAAACCGCAGTACATCATTCGTAAGTGGATAAATTTTTTTCTTTGGGCCTCACGAAATTAGATTTTTCTGTATGTGGCCCACAAGCAGAAAAGTTTGGCCATCCCAGGTTTAATAAATCAGTGATTACTGAGGCGTTTAATAGCACAGCTGTAAGTGTCACCCTTATGTCTCAGTATTCTTTTATTCTTTTTTAACAGTTGTTAACTAGGTATGCTGTACCAAATTTCAAACTTTTGTCCAAATTCACAATTTCCCCAAAAAGCTGCTCCACATAATCTGCATAATCTAATTGTGACTCTGTAAAGGTGTGCAATGTCGGCATCTGTGAAGTTAGTTGAGTGATACTGAAGAGACACAAGAGGGAGGCGAGGAGAAATTAAAATTGAAAAAAATGCAAAGAGGCATAAAAAAGCATGTTTATGCAATGGCACACCAACTTGGCTTCTGTGCTTTCTTGAAGCAATGCTAGAGCAACAAAGCTGAATGGGGCTTACAACAAAGTTGGGTGTGATAAGCTATAGGCTACGTGACTAAAATCCTGCCACTTTTAGGGCTCTAGGCAGACAGTAAGAGTGTCCATCAGGAGGAAAGGTGAAAAGCCAACCCAAAGTGATGTGTAGTGTGATGAATTGATACTAAATTTAAAAGCAGAGTTTCTTATTTTATCTTCTTCTCCTTTATTTTATGTAATTGTATTTTTATTGAATCTGTAGTACATTGAACTGCTTCTCTGTATGAAATGCGCTATATACTTAAACCTGCCTTGCCTTGCCACTAGTTAACCCAAGCGGAGTGCTAGATATAAGTATGTTTGGCCTGGCAGCTAGCCATGGTCCTAGGATGCCATCAGTGGATCACCTGCGAGTGATGTTGGATGGCACCCCCTATGGATAAGGGAGAAATACAGTACAGGAGGAGGGAAGCTTTGAAATGCCATGTGATGACCTAGGCGGCTTAGAAGAGTTAATCACCTACAAACAGAAGGGGTAGTGATGCCTGTCAATCAATCAATCAATCAATCAATCAATCAATCAATCAATTAATTAATTAAAACTTTTGGCTCCTCATGAATTATGTTTAATAAACAACATTTTTGATTAGCATTTTTGGATGTTGTATTTTTCCTAATTCCTATTTCTCTCAGATTTGTGAAACGTGAGCCATGTTGGCTTGTATTCCAAGCTGTGGAAAAGTACAATAAAGCAATTGTAGCTGGAGCTGTTATCACCACACTTGGGTCTCAAACTTGCCACTCCGTCAACTACAACTTAACCCATGGCATGAGAGTCGAACGCTCTAACCACTGAGCTAAAAGCCTAGGCTTCTAACTCAGCAGTTAGAAACGGCCATTAAGGAATTGAGTTGTGAGGATTTACATGTACTGCCGCCAGCTAGCCAAGTTAGATTAGATTAGATTAGAAAACTTTATTGTCCCCGAAGGGCAATTTGTCGTACAATACAGCACAGTGATGGGACAGATAAGAAGACAAGACATAGACCAGACAGACAACCAGACATCCACAGGATCACTCACTCACTCACTCACTCAATACACACTACACAATCCACAACACAAAAAAGTAATCATCTCTTACTTCACATGCGTACATCATAAAAACCACAGTGCATAATAAATAATAAAAAAAAAGCCTATTTCACTTGCCCAAGGCCAGCTGTTATAAACCAAAATACTGGACAGTGCTACCGCCATTCTTCAAATCTTACCTCTGCCCACATCTTATTTAATTGTGTTATAGCCATAGGAATAAATGATTTTTTGGCTCTGTTGGTTCTAACATTGGGGTATCTGAATCTACGCCCAGATGGAAGTGGCTTAAATTCCCCTGAAAGTGGATGGGCTACATCCATGCAAACTTTGTCTGCATTCTGTGCTAGTCTGGTAAGATAGAGTTGGTACAGGTCTGCCTGTTGTTGACCAATAATTTTTCCACAGGTTTTGATAATCTTTCCCAACTTGTTCCTATGGGTGATTTTGGAATGTCCATACCAACATACAATGCAATATGATAAGACACTCTCAATAAAGGACTTATAAAACATAGTCAAAATTTTGTGCTCAACATTAAAATAATTAAGCTTCCTCAGAAAATATAAGCGCTGTTGTCCCTTTTTAAAAACAGCATCAGCACATTGATCCCATGTTAATTTATCATCCATAATAAGACCAAGATATTTATACTCTGTCACCCTCTCTATCTCCTCCCCCCTAATCAGAGATGGAGCTGGTGAAGGAGCATTGCATCTGAAATCAAAGACCAGCTCTTTGGTCTTGGATGTGTTCAATTGCAAATGGGAGGCTTCGCACCAATCAACAAAGTCCTGCAACACTGGGCCATGTTCAGTTTCATCTCGCTCCAGCAAACTGACCACGGCGGTGTCATCAGCAAATTTGATTATATGATGACCAGGGTATTTGCTACGACAGCAGTCTGTGTACAGTATGTACAACAGTGGTGACAGAACACTGCCTTGTGGTGTCCCCACTGAAGTATAGCGGACCTCAGATACACTGTTGGCCGCACGGCCAAGAAGTCCAAGATCCATTGGATTAGTGCTGTATTTAGATGAAAGTTATTTCTAAGTCTAATGGCTAAAAGTTGTGGGTGTATGGTGTTAAATGCAGATGAAAAATCTGCAAATAAAACTCGTGCATGTGTTTTGCAACCTTCCAAATGTGTGTATAGATAATTTAAAAGCAAAAGTTAGGCCTCCGTTACACTATGCTATACAGTAATTCCAAAGACGGCTTCTGTATCTTTACCGCATAATCAAATATTGAGTAATTTAATCTGCAAGAACTGGACAGTGGTAGCTTGGGCCCGCCCATACTTCCTGTCGCTGCATGAAATTTCGCAATCAAGTCAGTATGGCCAAGGAGGCAATTTCCTCAACTCTCGAGCCCAGAAAAATCAGGACCAAATGAGAAATGAGCAGGCTGAAAGAGGCGAGCTTACAATGACTTTCCGGCTCTGTCCAATAACATTTATAGAAGTTTGATAGCATTTGATAGATGTTTAGATTAATCCTGCCTGGTATTCCCGTTCAATCCTAGCTTTGCCAGACCACAGTTCATTTCTGAATGTGGTCGCGCAAGCAAGGCTAGGACAATGGTATAACCTATTTATAAAAGACAGATGTTTTGGGAATAGGTGCGCATGGTAAACTTTTGCATAGAGAGAAACTACTTTGCTTCAAGTTACTTACTAAAACTAGGCCTACTAATAAAACAAATAGACTATCCTACATCTCCCGTTTATGCGCTATGTAGTTTGCTGCCCACCGTTAGTTTCATCTGCTGGAGTGCCGGTTCCCAGTGACGAGCTATTCTGTCCTCTCGCCCTCTTCTCCGAGCTCTTGCACGCACACACCACGCACTGACAAGCTAAAGCCAATGACTCAAGCCAGTGAGTGTAGGCCTAGGTAACGTCATGTGTTTATCTCGGAGAACACGTTCTTTTAAAATACGGATCAAGTAGCCTAATATTTTCTAGCGTTATCAGCCCCTATGCGCCACGGAGCGCTACAACTTGCATTTAGAGAACAATATAATTTCAAACTTTGAAATGACAGGTTGGCCCCTTGGACTGATGGGCGCCCCTGCCTCGCGGGGGCTGCGGGGTTCTTTACGCCCCTAGTTACACCAACTGTCTCTGCTATAAATATCCAAATGAGAAGCCTACACCCAGACAAAGCAAATACTGACGATACATGATACATTCATCTCCATCACATACTGATGCACATACTGACGATATGATCATCTCCAGTCCAGTTAATACAACACTAATGATCATTTTCAATCTTAAGGAATTTTCATGAGAATAATCTTCTGGATAAATGATTCTTTATGGAACTACTACTACTATTAACTGCTCACTGTCCTTAAACTCATCCTGTTTGAAGATCTCCTCTTCTATGACAGCTAATGTCTTACTGTATGTGTTTGCTGCAGCTGTGGTCCTGTTTACAATCTGTGGAAACCTTTTAGTAATTATCTCTGTCTGTCATTTTAAACAACTGCATACTCCAACCAACATCCTTATTCTGTCTCTTGCAATGTCTGACATTCTAGTTGGTTTTGTGATGCCTTTTCATTTTATGATTTTGTTTGAATTATGCTTACTGTTCCTCCCAACGTTTTGTGCTTTTTTCAGTTTGATCGGTTTCCATTTAACTTTTGTCTCCATATATAATATTACATTCATTGCTGTAGACCGTTACTTTGCTTTAAATAATCCTTTCCTCTACTGTAAAAAAGTTTCAGTCTTACTATCTTTTACTATAACAATACATGTATGGATTCTGTCACTGTTATACAATTTTGCACTTCTTTACTTTAATGGAAACTTTGACAACAAATGTCCAGGTAGATGCCTCCCTTACATGGATGATCAGTGGTTTACTGTTGATATTATAATATCTTTTATTTTGCCTTGCTCTATCATTATCATTTTGTACATGAAGGTTTTCTTCATAGCTAGACGGCATGCTGTTGCAATCAGAGCAACATTGAACAAAAGAAGAGTGGATGACAAGAGTTACGCTCACTCAACAAAATCAGAGCGAAAAGCTGCCAAAGCCGTTGGAATTCTTGTATCAGTCTTTTTGATATGTTTGATACCCTACTATACATGTATGTTATTATATGATGGATTAACTCAATCATATGACCGTGTAATGAATATCATGTTCATGATATTTTTCCTTAACTCTACCATCAACCCTATAATTTATGCTCTGTTCTATCCTTGGTTTCAAAAAAGTATGAAATTAATTCTCACATTGAAAATATGCAGGACTGACTCTTCACTGATAAACGTTCTCTCGAAGGGCTTGTGAGTTTTCTTTTGTCAGTCAACTGGCTAAAGCATTTATAAGGAAATCTATGAAGGCCATGTATAGTGATTTAAACCATAAAAACAAATATGTTTTTTTTTTTTAATTATAATGAATTAATTGATTTTTCTCAACAAGACAATGGGGTCTACATCTAACATTAGGCCTATGTTTTGTCACGTTTTAAATATATGGCTACATGTGTAGCAATTTTCCTGCTCTTTGCACCCCTAACTCTACAGCCTTTAACTATAAGTATACTGAATTTAATTTCACTTTTGTCAAAATGCAAAATTCATAAAAAAGCTGTTGCACTATAATGCATTAATTTAATTGTGAGCCTTTTTCCGTCACTATGCTCTGTAAAGGTGAGCAATGTGAAATTAGTTGAGTGATACTGCAGAAACACAAGGGGACGCAGAGAAATTAAAATTGAAGAAACGCAGAGAGGCATGAAAAAAAGCATGTACTGTATGTGCATTATCACACAAACCTGTGTTTCTGTGCTTTCTTGGAGCAATGCAAGAGCTTCAACACTGAATGGTTCTTACTTGTTGGGTGTGATGATAAGCTCTATGTGACTAAATCACTGACAAATTCATAACAACAAAACAACAGAAACAATTGGAAGTGAGAGAGGGGAAAAAATAATAAAAGTTGAAGGCCTAAAATTTCTCGTGAATTGCCATGCAGCCTATACAATTGATAAATATTTTATATTAAATGTTGAAAGGTTTAGTTTTTTTCCAATGCCAGACACCCCATCAGCAGACTCACAAGTAATCCCTGGTTTGTCTTCAGGTCATTATGAGCGGAAAAATCCGGCGTGAATCAACATGCAGTCCTACTGTTTTATAGTGCCAAGTACTATTGATAGCCATCTCAATCACTGGATTTCATGCAAGGTGAATTATTGGGCTATTCTGTATTTAATTTTGTGCACATAGATGTTGGTTTATAGGCCTCATGCCACATACTGTATGTAACAGGAGTAGTAGCCTTTTGCCAGTATTACCATGGTCTTCAAGCTGGTGACACATACTACTTTTTGGTGCAAAATCACAAGATTTATAGGCCTACCTAACATGGAGCACTCTCAAAATATTAAATGGCTTTAGATAGCCATTGAATTGATTGTTATAACAACCTGTTAAAATGCACCAGAATGCAGGAAATTGCATCAGAACTTTTAAAAATTCCTAGAACCGCCTAGACCCCTGTTTATATTGCATGGTGCACTATGAAATTTTCCCCGTGAACTCGGTATTTGAAAAATCCTGGCTACGGCCCTGCATCATTATTAATATTATTAATTGTGATTAGCTTTTTTTTGTTTTGAAAATTGTATTTTTTACATTTCTCACAGTTTTGTGAAGCATGAGCCATGTTGATTTTCCGACTAACCGATCAGTGGCTATTCACCAAATAACTGTACAGGATCTGTACAAAATGTAATTCATAAATTAATCACAAACAGTTTCAACATGAGCCTGCATCTTTATGAACTAATACTGAACTTCTTTCAATTTTCGATGCAGTCTTATTACACCTGCAAGTAGTGGCGGTTCTAGACCAAA
>JAODXP020008030.1:25000-27500 GCA_027497455.2 Sardinella longiceps | reverse complement strand
AAGCTAACACTACCCTTCATCTATTAGCATAGAGTTAACACTACCCTCCATCTATTATGATAGAGCTAACACTGCCCTTCATCTGCTCTATTAGCAGAGCTAACACTGCCCTCCATCTATTAGCATAGAGCTAACACTACACTCCATCTGATCTATTAGCATAGAGCTAACACTACACTCCATCTGATCTATTAGCATAGAGCTAACACTACCCTCCATCTATTAGCATAGAGCTAACACTGCACTCTATCTTATCTATTAGCATAGAGCTAACACTACACTCCATCTGATCTATTAGCATAGAGCTAACACTACACTCCATCTGATCTATTAGCCTAGAGCTAACACTACACTCCATCTGATCTATTAGCATAGAGCTAACACTACCCTCCATCTATTAGTATAGAGTTAACACTGCCCTTCATCAGATCTATTAGCATAGAGCTAACACTGCCCTCAATATATTAGCATAGAGCTAACACTGCCCTTTAACTGATCCATTAGCATAGAGCTAAAGCCGTCCGCACACCGGCTCTGACAGCATTGCGGAGCACTTTCGAATTTGACAAAATCGCAACGAAGCTAGCACAGTAGCATGTGGAAATAACAATGGTTGTCAATGGACGGCTCTGACAAAATAGACTTCAATCGTAATTCACAATCCACGTCGGAAGAGTTGGGCGCTGGTTTGCGGGGGTTGCATTGAAAACAGTGGAATAGAATGTTGAAAGCAGAGTGCTCAGAGTGTGTCGGAACTAGTGTGCGGTGGCCTTAACTTTGCCCTCCCTCTGTTAGCACAGCGCTAACAGTGCCCTGCATCTGATCCATTACTACGGTACTACACGGGCTTCTCTGTTAGCACAGCGCTAACAGTGCCCTCCATCTGATCCATTACTACGGTACTACACGGGCTTCTCTGTTAGCACAGCGCTAACAGTGCCCTCCATCTGATCCATTACTACGGTACTACACGGGCTTCTCTGTTAGCACAGCGCTAACAGTGCCCTCCATCTGATCCATTACTACAGTACTACACAGGCTTCTCTGTTAGCACAGCGCTAACAGTGCCCTCCATCTGATCCATTACTACAGTACCACACAGGCTTCTCTGTTAGCACAGCGCTAACAGTGCCCTCCATCTGATCCATTACTACAGTACTACACAGACTTCTCTGTTAGCACAGCGCTAACAGTGCCCTGCATCTGATCCATTACTACAGACCTACATAGGCTTCTCTGTTAGCACAGCGCTAACAGTGCCCTCCATCTGATCCATTACTACAGTACTACACAGGCTTCTCTGTTAGCACAGCGCTAACAGTGCCCTCCATCTGATCCATTAGTAAAGATCTAAAACAGATTTATCTGTCTGTCTCTCTAGGTATATCTAACCCTCTGTCTATCTATCTATCTATCTATCTATCTATCTATCTATCTATCTAACCCTCTGTCTATCTATGTAGCCTATTTTTCTATCTATCTATCCATCTATCTATCTATCTATCTATCTATCTATCTATCTATCTATCTATCTATCTATCTATCTATCTATCTATCTATCTATCTAACCCTCTGTCTATCTATGTAGCCTATTTTTCTATCTATCTATCTATCTATCTATCTATCTAACTCTCTGTCTACCTGTAGCCTATTTTTCAATCTATTCATCCATCTATCTATCTATCTATCTATCTATCGCTCTCTGTCTATCTATCTATCTATCTATCTATCTATCGCTCTCTGTCTATCTATCTATCTATCTATCTATCTATCTATCTATCTATCTATCTGTCGCTCTCTGTCTATCTATCTATCTCAAAGCACAGACTGATGTGACCACAATTGCAAAAAAACCCACACACACTCACACTTACTCACACACATCACACACTACTCACACACACACACACACACACACACACACACACACACACAATGTAATTACCTTCCTGTTTACTTGTGTCACAAAAGGCCAGTTAGAAAAGCAGACCCACAGTAGCCTTTGCACTGGTCACATGCTGTGTGTGTGACTGTGTGTGTGTGTGTGTGTGTGTGTGTGTGTGTGTGTGTGTGTGTGTGTGTGTGTGTGTGTGTGTGTGTGTGTGTGTGTGACTGTGTGTGTGTATTACAGATGTAATGTACACTCACACACAGATAGACAACTTTGGTTGGCTTTAGCTAGCTAGCTAACACAGAGGAGTTAGCCACCCCACACACACACACACACACACACAAATGCAAGTACACACACAGCTAGCTAGCACAGAGGAGTTAGCCACTGCTAAACATCACTGCTCTCACAGCTACAGAGGATACCATAGACACCCACACACACACACACAGACACAGACACACACACAAGCGCAAATACACACACAGCTAGCTAGCACAGAGGAGTTAGCCACTGCTAAACATCACTGCTCTCACGGCTACAGAGGATAGCATAGCTGCTCTTACAAGTGATTCAATACCACACTTATTTCCTTTACAAACTCTGTAA
>JAODXP020008030.1:12500-20000 GCA_027497455.2 Sardinella longiceps | reverse complement strand
AAGTTACAGGTTTTTTTTTCTTGCTTTGACCAGTTTGAAGAAACTCAGAACCTCTCAGTCTTCACCATCACTCTCTCAGCAGAGCAAAAGACACCTCTTGCAAATGAGTTAACCAACTTTCATTGAATTGACACATTTTCCCCACCCTTTTGCAAAACCGTTAACGCAGACGTCATTCAAGCAGTCCAAACTCCATTGTTTTAGCTAGGTAACCAAACAGAAACAATCTTTTCACTGCTTTTTAGAATCTATCTGCATCGATATGAAATCACTAAAGCGCTTATTTGACATATCTTCACAAAAATCTTCATTTAGCCATCAGTCTGAGTCTGAATACAATAGTGTTGACAATTTCTTATACTCTAATAGATTTTTACTGTATACTTCCCAGTAAAATATTTTATTTCTATTTTCTCTCTTTTACTGTAATGGATTTTATTTTGGTTTACATCTATTTTTAGAGATTAGAGATACTACTTGATCCAGATAGAAATTGAGGTGGCCCGTAGTATACTGTATAGGCCTACACATCAAATACATATAGACACACAGACATATGTAATCTACATACACATGCATTACAGAAATGCATAGTTTCTGAAATATTTACCAAATTTTAGATTGCATTCAGTTTGCAAAAAAAGAAATTTTATGGAATAATTTCTGATTTTGGATTTGATCCTTTGTAAGAAAGCAATTTTCAATAAATCTGTGAAAAAAACAAAAAATGGCACAGAAAACATAAAGTTTTACTCTCAAATACATGTAACAAGCAATTGTCCACTGACTCGCAATGACTGCTGTGTTTCGTATTTTGTTGCCCCTCATGTAATGACTGATTTGAAGCGCTCAAACACTTGTGTGGAAGTTGTTTTGTTTGAGGGCAAAATTTGCTTTTGGTCTGTATTTTAAAGGTTTTGGCAGAGTTACAGTAGCCTGGCGATGCCATCCTACGTAGCTCCGCTAAAAATTTATCTCCGCGCGTAGTCTGGAATAACCCCCCCTTCCCGCCTTTCCGTCGGTTACTGTACGGTTTAGCCAATCAGCACACAGTTTAGAGCGATGTCTCAAAATGTTGTAGTCTTTTTTTGAGGTCAGTGAAAGGGACGCGTTTGTTATTCTCTCCCCCACTTTCGAATTACATTCACAAAATTGGTACATGACATTAGCATCCATGATCTTGAGGATTTATTGCCACTACGATGTCAAAATAGATCAGAACTTGCCAGAGATCTGTTAATACTGAAAGCGAAAGTTGTAGGCATGAGAGCCAGGCAGGGAATACGTCATATTCAAACGGAAACCTATTCCAATTGCGTTGGGCCAGACTGTATGACACAGTCAACAGTCGCTTTCGCCCAGGCTGGAGTTACAGCCTTTTGCAAGCAAAATGTGTCATTTTGACCATTGGTGCCACTGTTTAGGCCTGTGCGTTAACTGTTTTGAAAAATGGTGATTTTGAGTCGACTACTGCGTCAAAACAATAAAAAAAAAACTGTAATTAAATTCAATTCAAGTTCAATTAGTGCTAATTAGTACAATTAAATATTTTTGCTTTGATATTGTATTCTATTTTATAAATAAGTACTTTTTGTTTAAATATATTATTGCATTAATAATATTAGAAGTTGCCTTGGATAAAAGTGTCTGGCAAGTACACATAAAGACCACAAACACAACACACACACACACACACACACACACACACACACACACACACACACAACAATAAACACAAACACAAACATACTGTAAACACCAACAACAACAGGTAGCTCAGGAGCTACTAGTATCTCGCCACCTACTTCTGAGTAGCTCTCCAAAGGGTCTCTGATGAGAATTTAGACCAGCACCAGATTTGGATAGCACTACACAAAAGTACTATACAGAGTTCAAATAGCTTTTGGCCAAGGTAGCTGGCGGAGGAGAAGAGGTTGGAGACCCCTGTGTGTGTGTGTGTGTGTGTGTATGTGTGTGTGTGTGTGTGTGTTGTGTGTGTGTGTGTGTGTGTGTGTGTGTGTGTGCGCCGTAGAGACTGAAGAAGAAATGATACAGCAACAAAAGTAGCAAAGTGGGCCGTGACATCAGACACTCAAACGTTCCATCCTGCTTCTCTAAACGAGCCACACTGGGACATCAGCATTCTAATCCGCTACTGTAGTTATAGAACCGGGATACAGAACCCATCAGCATTCTAATCGGTACAATAGCTGCAGAACCCATCAGCATTCTAATCGGTACAATAGCTGCAGAACCCATCAGCATTCTAATCGGTACAATAGCTGCAGAACCCATCAGCATTCTAATCGGTACTGCAGTTGCAGAACCGGGTTACAGCTCATCAGCATTCTAATCGGAACTGTAGTTGCAGAACCCATGAGCATTCTAATCAGTACTGTAGTTATAGAACCCATGAGCATTCTAATCGGAACTGTAGTTGCAGAACCGGGTTACAGTTCATTACAAAATGTCAACTAAAGTTAGAAGAAATAGACGCCTTTCACCTGGCTTCTCATCCACACGTTACTGAGCTATTTAGCACATCTGCACACCAGTGATGTTCACGCAAGTCCCAGACTTGGACTCGAGTCGCACTTAAGTCGCACAAACAAAGACTTGAGACTTGGACTTAGACTTGCCCTCAATGACTCGAGACTTGACTCGGACTTGAGCCTTGTGACTCGTGAACAATGATCATTTCGCAGAAAAAAAAAATCATCTTTTTGTTTTTCCAATGTGTTCCCTTACCTTATGGGAAACGCTGAGCACTGGCAGAATATTTCTCTCCCAGAGTACGCGCAATGCATGTGTGCAGTCAGAAATCAACAATGACCATGGCGACTGCAAATTCACCTGTTCCATTTGTTGTTGCATTTGAATATAAAGACTTCTCACACAGGGCGAACAGCCCTTTGCAAAGAGTGTGGTGTCAGGATAAATGATGCTGGCTCAACTACATCCAACTTTATCAGGCACCTCAGAACGACACACAAGCAGGGAAGCGCTTATTGTTATGGGGTGTTTTTGATTATCTTTTCTTTTTGTGTTATTGCCTTATTGGCATGCTGTTATTATGTTCTCTGATGATAAAGGGGTACTGCATGCTTGCGCAGTTGCAATGTATAGGTTGCAAACATAAGTCAATGTCTTAATTGATTGTTAACCGTGATTTGGTTGTGATCGATAGTATTTAATGTTACCAACAATTGGGGTTCGCCTCTAGAGGATCTAATGATGGTATGCTATGTTATATTGCCTAGTTTGTGCAGACATCCTGATATTGATAATGCCTCCCTGATGCCCGCAAATAGAATAATATCTCCCGGAATCTAGAGCTAGTAAGCCAGGGCATGCACGTGAAACATTTACGTCTACATCGCGCATCTTAATATGCGCGCATGTGAGAGTGAGCGAGAGGGACAGAGAGAGAAGCGGTGCCTAAGGGAACGGTGTGTGTGTGCATGCATGGAGGATGCATGCAAGACATAGAGCGTCCTGATTGGCTTACTAATTGGCTGAGTAAACCAATCAGCTTTCAGTTTGGGCGGTCTTTTAACTCAGCTCGGTAATGTCAACAGGATCGGTATGGCAGAGAAAGAGTGTCAAAAAAAAAAAAAGAAGAAAATACTGTATAAGACCCATTTTACCTCTGATTATACAAAACAATACCCTTTCCTGATAAGAGTTAAAAAATAATGACAATTTCGACAGATGCACCGTTGGTAACAGTGAATTCAGTATTGCCCATGGTGGCTTGAATGACTGTAAAAAGCATGTTGAGGTGAGTAGTGTAATTATCCATTATATTAGATCTAGGCCTATAACTGGCTGTCATGAAAAGATCAAACTATTTAAAACTTTCTGTAAACCAACAATAATAAGCTGATAAATATAATAGCCTGTACATTTCCTTGAATAATATAGTTTATTGAAATACATGATGAATAATCTTATACTAATATAGGGCGAAGAAAAAAAAAAACATCCCATAGGCTACATGATTTGTTTCTGTAATACCAAATTTTAAATCCTATGGATTTAAGATAGGAAGTTTCTGTAATATGCTATGAAAATGCAGTTGATCAAAATAGGATTTTAGACCTCAAGAATGGAAATGCATAATGTAGCCTATCTGTGGTATTTGTTTTCTAAATATTTAAGTTTAATCAAAACGTTCATGTTTCTTCACAATTTGGAATTTAAATAGCCCTCTTAAGATACAATGCACCACACCATGACCCCCCCCCCCCCCCCAAAAAAAAAAAAAAAAAAGGTTAATAGTTAATTTCAGTCATTTGAGACTTGACTTGTGACTTGACTTGGTCTTGGGACGAAAGACTCGAGACTTGACTTGGCATTGCTCCCAAGGACTTGAGACTTGACTTGGACTTGACTACAAAGACTTGGGACTTGACTTGGACTTGGAAAAAATGACTTGTGAACATCACTGCTGCACACACACGATAGATAGATGTGTAACAAACTCTAGTAGTATACCAATCAGATGATCCAATGTAGTCTACCTTTTTGAAGTTGAGCCAATCAGAGCAGTGCTTACCTGTTGCTAGGCGGAGTCCTGGGAGGCCGCAGTGGAGGGGCGGGAGGGCGACGGGGGATAGGGGGCGCCAGAGAGATGGAGAGAGATGGAGATGAGGACGCAACACCACCCACCCCCACCCCCACGGGGTAAGACTTGGGGGGCAGGGGGGGCAACTGGCCCAGAGAACACTGCTCATAGAGATGGAGGTCTGATGGAGAGAGAGAACGATGGAGAGGAGGAGAGGAAGAGGGAGAGAAGGAGGAGGAGGGGGCTGCAAAGAAAGAGGGGGAGAGGGAGGGAGGGAGAGAGGGGGAGAGAGGGAGAGGGAGAGAGGGAGATAGACAGGGAGGGAGAGAGAGAGAGGGAGAAAGAGAGGAAGGGAGAGAGGGAGAGAGGGAGGGGGGGAGAGGGGGAGGGACAGAAGGAGAGGAAGAAAAAGAGGGAGGTAAAGAGGGAGAGAGGGAGGGAGAAAGAGAAGAAGGGAGAGAGGGGAGAGAGGGAGGGAGGTAGAGGGGGAGGAACAGAAGGAGAGGAAGTAAAAGAGGGAGAGGGAGAGAGAGGGAGAGAGGGAGATACACTGGTGGGCTGAGTGGGCGTCGGCTTGTCTTTCTTAGGGGAGTTCTGTAGGCGTGGTCTAGGGGCAGGGGTGGGTTTCTCCAGGGCAGTTGCCATGGTAAAGCAGTGAGGGGGCCGGCTTTGGGTGATTCTGGGGGGATGGGTGGAGCCTCTGGCAGAATCACGTTTGATTGGTGGAACTTAGTTCTGGTCTTGGGAATGGGAGGAGTCTCCTCCTCCTCCTCCTCCTCTTCTTCCCTGGCTCCTCCCCTTCCTCCTCCATCTCTGCTACTGATTGGTTGGGTTGGTAGGTTGCCAAGGATACGCTTCCTGTGACCCGGCAAGGCCACGCCCATCTGCTCCAGCTGCTCGCTGCTCAGGTGCACACAGTCTCCCACGGTAACCAGGCCTCGGGCCGCGAACGCAGCGCTGTACTGCTCCAGGCGCAGGCTAGCCAACCAATCACACGCTAGCTGCTGGCCCCAAGCTTCGCCCACAGCCCGCGGAGCAGAGGACGATGACATCATCTCTGGTCAGAGGTCAGACAAAGGTCACCATTATCGGGCGTGTGGAGTGTGTGTGTGAGGATTGTGGTGACCTGCAGGCAAAACAATAGAGGAGTTATTACATCACCATTGCCATCCCCTTCATCATCACCATCATCATCACCATCATCATCACCATCATCATCACCATCATCATCATCATCATCATCATCATCATCATCATCACCATCACCATCACCATCACCATCACCATCACCATCATCACCATCACCACCATCATCATCACCATCATCATCATCACCACCATCATCACCACCACCACCACCATCATCATCATCATCATCATCATCATCATCATCATCATCATCATCATCATCATCATTGCCACCATCATCATCATCATCATCATCATCATCATCATGCGGCACACACACTCACATCCTCATGCGGCTTATACACAATGTGGCTTATATGCGGGGAATGACTGTAGTAATCTACTGTGTAGGGCTTCACTGGATGCGTCACAGTAGTGTCTCATCAAACATACACTAACAAGACAGGTGTGTTTTTTAGAATGTAGACCTGGTGTAGCTAATGTTCGGTGTGTTTTTTAGAATGTTTGGTGTGCTGTCATGTAGAGCTGGTGTAGCTGCACTTCCTCTGGTAGCTACCACTCACAAAAAGGCAAAAAGTTGAATTGTGTGAGAGTTGGATGAATACGGCGTATTACTGTTGTTAAATTATATGAGAGTTGGATGAATAACGGCGTATTACTGTTGTTAAATTGTATGAGAGTTGGATGAATACGGTGTATTACTGTTGTTAAATTATATGAGAGTTGGATGAATACGGCGTATTACTGTTGTTAAATTATATGAGAGTTGGATGAATAACGCCGTATTACTGAAGAATCAGAATCACTGCCTTTTAAAAAGGGACTGAAAGAAACCCCATCTGTTTTCTTTGGCTTTTGCCTCCTGACCACAGGTCTTTGCTTTTAAACTGTCAATATTACTTTGTACTTTATTTGTTTTGCTATTTTTTGTGCTATTTCTGTTTTGTTTTATTTTTATTTGATTTTAAACTACCATTATAATCATCATCTTATTTTCTTCTTGTTCAGTGTATTTTATTCATTTAAAAGGAAACTATGCAACATGTTTAGTTCAATTTGCCTTTATTTAGCAGCTTAAGAGTCATTGTGATGATTGTACAACAGTTTTTAGGTTGATTGATGACTGTTTCGCCTCGCTCTAGCTCCTCTCGGCGGAGAAATTGAATATGCAAGATTGGTGCGGCGGCACAGTTTTTGGGAGGTGTAGGGGGAGCTTTTATCGGTAAAAATGCGAACTCAAGCCGAGGAAAAGAAGGCGCATAACGGATGGTCCTTGGGTCTTTTCCCCAAACGCATATATGCCAATTTGGTTGGTATTGTGCCATTGTATTGAAAACAAGAAATTGTTAACTGGTTAGCAATGCTTTTCTGAAGCTTTTGGGGAAAGGACGCATGCAAGGAGGAGCTCTCTGGCGAAAAATGTGAGCCTAAACCTAGCGCAAACCGAAAGTAAAAATCGGTCCTGCATAGTTCATCTTTAAAGATATCTCATCTTTCACAGCACATTGTGTGTATGTGTATCATATGAAATGTGCTTTATACATAAACTGACTTTGACTTACTGTTGTTAAATTAGTGGGAAGAGTCGGATGCAGCTTTTGCTGTATCAAATGTATGGTAATGGTTACTCAGCTCATTCAAACAGTCAGTTATTTCTTAGAAATTTGCACTGCTCACTCACTCTTTCTGATACTTCAAGGTAGGCTGTTACAACACACACTCTTGTGTAACAGCTACACGCACACACACACACACACACACACACACACACACACACACACACA
>JAODXP020008015.1:0-88387 GCA_027497455.2 Sardinella longiceps | reverse complement strand
ACAAAGACATCGGCAACAAAAATAATGTCAACGTGTAATTTCTGGTAACGTCACATTGATTTATGTCATGGTGTCATAATCAAGACAACTCAAACAATGTCAACTTGTCATGATGAATACATAGTGACACTTAATGACAGAAGTCACAAACATTTATGACAAAGTTATAAAGTTTATGACGATTCATGACAACGTCATGTCATAGTCTTATGACCGGTACCTTCAAATAAAGTGTTACCCAAATTCGTTAAGAGCCATGAAAGCCTCATTCCCTCAACAATTTGCCATTTGACCATAAAAAGGGAGAAATGCCCAGCCCTATGTGCACCACTATACACTAAATACACCAATGGTAAATACACCAAGGTTAATAGCTACACCATTGTTGCACAAGTATGCTAATTTGATTTGTGAAAAATGTGACCGGCCTCATTGCCATCATTAAATAAGCATTATACACATTACACATTCAGATTCATTTTAAACAGCTATTTCATTCTCAGCTTTCGTCTCACCGCCTTATACTGGAAAAGCTGGGCCAGTTCATCACGTGTTTCACTCTTGTTGGCATTTCCTTTCCAGTAGTCTGGCATATAGTGGATATGTGCTAAGACACACTGCAGCAACTGCTCTGGACACCACACCATGTGCTCATCAGGAATGAATGATCTGTGGAACACAAAATATCAAAATAGAATGTTGACCTTTTGGCTACCTGCTGTCAATGCGTATATGCTCTTTCAAACAGTCTTTCAACCTCATCAACTAAAATTCCTACCTGGATACAGTGATGACTACACCAAGCACAGTAATTGCAGTTAGAATGTGCTGCACTGTCAACACATCCTCATCATAGACTGTGAGTGCAATCAGTACAGCCAAAACTGAGCCAGAAAAGAAGGCTACATTACGGGCCAGCACAGCAAATAGTGGAGAGGCAAAGGAGTTCATGTATTTGGCAGCTGGTTTATAGCCACGTCCCAGCCGTCCTTGCAGTTCATGGTCTAGTTCGTTGAAATGGCGGAGGTAGAGACGGCCATAAAGAGACCAGCGGCGTGCTCCCAGGCTGCCTGGTTCTCGTTTAATCACTTCAGCATAGCTAAAGAACGCATATAATACCTGCCAGACCAGCACTAGAGGACAAAGCAACAGGTTTGCCACGCCTGCTAACAGGATTACCCGGCTTAATTGTCGAGCTAAATCTAATCGATTGCTGGCACGCTTGTAGTTAGGATGAAGATTCCATTTGTTCTGAAAGAGTGAACCAGGACCCCAAAAAAGAATAAGTTCAAAGTTGTATTTCAGTCCTTGTGTGAGAAAAATAACTTCACCCAAAATGGGAAGATTTAAACGCACAGGAAGCACCGACTTGTTGACCATGGCAACAGTGTAGTTTTTGAATCGAAGGATTCTGTGGTAGATATCAAGCTCTGTGAGCTCCCTTTTGTGGATGCACATCTGCTGTTCACGTTGCAAGCTGATGAGACGATCTTGCACTTCCTGCCAACTGAAGTTACAGAGCTCATCCTGAGGACATGAAATACAAAAATCTTTACAGCAAACATGACATTTTACATTCAACTTTTATGAGCCAAATCTTTACTTTATTGAATATATGTGAACCTCCACGGCAGAATCAGTCGCATTGACATTTTTTTTTTTTTTTCAAATTTATGTTTTTACATTTACATTCAACGATACCAATATTGACAATATTGACCAACAAATGGTGGAGATATGGGCGTTCAAAGTGTTACAATGAAAAAAAAATAATGCTCTCTATGAAGCCTATCGACTGCACTCCGACAACCACACACAATGCCTGTCTTGAAGACATAAAATTTTGATGTAAAAAAATGTCTTATGCTTCAATTCAGATAAAACTGAAGTTATGATGATTGCCTCTAAACAACTGAAGGACACCTCACTTCACCATCATAGCTCACTTAGCAGTCTTACACTCTCATTTAGCTTACAAGTGAAAAATCTGGGGGTAATTATTGATCAAGATCTCTCTCTCAAGATTGCAGGCCATTCATAAATGTAGTAATAAATGGCTAATAATGCATGATTTCATTCTGAAGAAATACTAGCTTTTTTTATTTTTTCCAATTTGGAAGATAGCCTTGCAGACAATATTTGTTTCTCCAAACTGTAATAACTGCAAGCCAACAAAAAAACAAAAGACGCATTTCCAAGATAATGATTGAAAAGCAAGACAGCGCAGTGGAAGGTATGGGCAATTTTGGAAGGCACTAACTTGTAGGCTCAGTTGCGTGATGATGGACCATGCTTATAATTTACAACTGACAATTTCAACAAAACTTTGAAGCAGCCTAGACCTGCCTACAGTGTCGTTAGGCTACTCAAAGCTCTGCTGCTTGTATTAAATTAGGCGCTAGATTGGACTATTTAGGCTACTTCTAATTCATTGCGTCTTGCATGTCCGTTGAAAAACTCATCACGTCCTTGTGAATGTTCAACGATTGTAGGAGCGCATTGTACAGGCTATAGCAGGCCTGGGCAAACTAAGGCCCGGGGGCCACATGCGGCCCGCTGAGCTATTTAATCCAGCCCGCGGACCCTTCCCAAAGTAGAATAAGTGATCTTTTAGCAAAGGAGACTTGGATTATATGCCTAAATTATCAAATTTGTTGTAGTCATAAAATCCAAACCCCACATTTTAACCCTGCATGATAACATGTCCCTGACTTGCCAATTTACCGGCATCAACCGGTTGACGGTTAACACCCGGCCCTTTAGTCAAAATCTACACGCCAATGTGGCCCTTCGACCAAAATAATTGCCCACCCCTGGGCTATAGCATCGATAAATTATTTTCCCAGCTTTCTGTTCTGAAATATTTTGCGCTGCGTTACATGAGCGTGAAAGTGCTTTGATTTCTGGGACCCGTCGCCGTCGGGAAAATCCATGCATGCTTAAAGTCCCTTTTATTTCTGTAGAACAAGTCACTTTGAAGGCCGTTATCCCGCTCATCTACCGTTTGTATTTATCTCCCGTGTATTTAAAGAAATGTATAAAACATAAAAGAAACATGCAACTCCAATTTAAAAGAAGTTAACCTGTTCGGTTTGGGCACTATTTTCAGTTGAAAGTAGGTCTACAAGGCTGCTTTTTGTTGTTATAGTTACCATTCTTAAAGGAATTGATATGGAACAGTGGTGAAACTTTTTAGCCAGTTACAAAAAAAAAAAAAAAAGGCCACCCCATCAGCCAATAAGAGAAGAGAATCGCATTCTGAATATATCTGAAATTTAGAATTGTCTGCAAAGTACCAATAAACATACATAAACATTTTTCTGTATGTGGAAAATGCTGAAAGGTTTTCTCACCATCCTTATTTTCAGAGCCTTAATGTAAAACTGACGAATCTCCCAGTAGCTGAGAATATTGAAGATGACCTTTATAAGGCGATAGATCCAGAAGACAGCTGCCATTATCAGTAGAAAAATAATCCAACTGCTCTCATGAATTCTGAGGGGAGAAAGGCAAATAAATTAAAAGGGAAGTTTACCTTTGAGCATGTTTAGCCCCTTTTCTGGAATGTCTAGGATGAAATAGAATATCATCAACACCAAAATCTTGACGATTGGTCCTGTCTTGGTTATTTGTCTCATTTCGAATCCCCCATTTTCTGCTTAAGAATTTGTTTTGTGCATGTCCGATAATGTCCTTAAAACGACCTTAAACCTTTATTTTAAAACATGTGCAGCTCACCAAGTGGTGTCTGTTGATGTTCCAAAACAAAGCGAAATACAATTCCTTTCCAGCTTTATTTGCCTTTTTGTTGTGCTAGTTAGTATTACTACGCCGAAAAGATAGTTCCAGAATGTTCAAAATACCACGTAAAATCTGACAGAAATCTTCATCTGATGTCTGCATGGGTGGTACAATATTTATTCTTCAATCCTGACAGACATGAAAAATGTGGACTAAATATTTGGAGGAATAAAATATCTGTAAAGTCAGGAGGCTGTGTAAACTGTGTAAAAGAGTTTTTACACATGGTCTTTTTTTTTTTTTTGGCCTCAACGATGCCTTCCATGCATTGCTGCCCTCAAGGGGGTTAGGTTTAGGGTAAGGGTTAAGGTAGTCCCTTTTAGGCTGTGCTGCCTAGAAGATGTCGTTGGGGGCAAAAAACACCACTGAGCATGAGTATGACATTTCAAATTTTTCATTTATAAAGTTTTCATATTCTTTTTTTTTTTTCTCAAGTGTAATTAACACATCTGATGTTGATGTCTGAATTGTCTATCTGTAAAGTCAACAGTTCAATATACCTTTTTAGGGTGTATTCTTTTCTGTTTTCATGCTTTATGGCATGACTTCTGAGGAAGCATTTAGAAACATCCCAAACTATTAGTGGGTTAGCTGTATTGATATTGTGTAGAAAGAAATCTATGATCATTTTTTGTTCTTTCCAAAAAGTTCTGGTCTGTAAAGGCCGATAATGTAATAATGGGCAATACTGTAATACCTGCCAATAATGTAATCATTTTTTTGTAATGAAGCCAATAATGCAATAACTCACCAATACTTCACCAATAACTCGCCATACTTCTCTTCTTCATATTTCTCTGAACTCATACTATGCTCGACTTTTCACACATTTACTCCTCGACACTCCAACTACTGACTCCATCCCTTGGCCCTGACTGTCACACAAACTATGTGTATATCATCTCTGACTACATTCAGTACTCATACTGTTTTGTGTTAACCATGGTCAATCTATGCATCAGACTTTACGGATACTTTATTAGGCCCCAGGCAGGTAGGCTGAGTCCATGAGGCGTGGATCTGCCCAAGGTTTCTTCCTACATAACAAATTATTTACAAAGCGAGGGAGTTGTTCCTTGCCCCTGATTCTCATGGATGCTTCCCGTACTGTCTGTAAAGCGCCGTGAGACAATGTACTGTATTTGTGCGCTATACAAATAAAATTGAATTGAATTGAATTGAATAAACACTCCTCGATACTCATGAACACAACACTGACTGACTCACACTGTACTGACTTTGAACATATTCACTTCTAAGCATTCTTGACACATCCTACCTCTGGACTCACAACTGACTTCGCACTCATTCAATTCTCAGCACTCAGAAACACACTGCACCACACACATAACACACATAACACACCCCCTCATGCACAGTACACTGCTTGCCATTTCAAGGCCCCTCAACATACAGCACACCGCTCCTCCCCCTCAATGTACACGCAATACACCTACACTACTACTCCTGTCATTGTCATCTCTTCTGCTGCCTTCATAGGCCCACACACAAAACTCTATTGTTAATGTGCTAACAATCTAACACTCTATTGTTAATGTGGTAAATGACTATTCTAGCTGCAAACGTCTGGTGTTTAATGCAATATCTACATAGGTGTATAGAGGCCCATTTCCAGCAACCATCACTCCAGTGTTCTAATGGTACATTGCGTTTGCTAATTGCGTTAGAAGGCTAATGGATGATTAGAAAACCCTTGAAAACCCTTGTTCAATTATGTTAGCACGGCTGAAAACTGTTTTGCTGGTTAGAGAAGCTATAAAACTGACCTTCCTGTGAGCTATTTGAAAATCTGGAGCATCACATTTGTTCGATTAAACTCCCAAAATGGCCAGGAAAAGAGAACTTTCATGTGAAACTCGACAGTCTATTCTTGTTCTTAGAAATGAAGGCTATTCCATGCGAGAATGTAGATAGAGAAGTGGGAGGCCCCGCTGCACAACTGAGCACAAAGACAAATACATTAGAGTCTCTAGTTGGAGAAATAGATGCCTCACAGGTCCTCAACTGGCAGCTTCATTAAATAGTACCATCAAAAGGCCAGTGTCAACATCTACGGTGAAGAGGCGACTCCGGGATGCTGGCCTTCAGGGCAGAGTGGCAAAGAAAAAGCCATAACTGAGACTGGCCAATAAAAGGAAAAGATTAATATGGGCAAAAGAACACAGACATTGGACAGAGGAAGATTGGGAAAAAAGTGCTATGGACAGACGAATTGAAGTTTGAGGTTTTTGGATCACACAGAAGAACATTTGTGAGACGCAGAACAACTGAAAAGATGCTGGAAGAGTGCCTGATGCCATCTGTCAAGCATGGTGGAGGTAACATGATGGTCTGGGGTTGCTAGAATGCCAAAGGTCTGCAATGCTGTAATTGCTGCAAATGGAGCATTATCTCAAAGAATTCTCAAAGAATGTTAAGGCTAAAAGTAGCTCCTTATAGCCAAATTGAGGAGAAACTCCTAAAAAAAATGGGCGTGCCTGTCGTAAATTGAGGACTTTTTTTTTTTTTTTTTGCTAAGAGCAATTCACAAAGAAATGTAGTACTAAAAGTAGCACCTAAGCTAGGACAGTTTAGGGTTAGGGGACTTCTAGCCTAAGTCACTAAGACCAACTCCTAACACATCGTGATTGTATGCAAAATGTCCTTAATCTTTGGAAATGCCCATGCAATGCCATTTATTTGCATATCTGTCATCACTTAATATGCAGCAGCTTTATAAGGAATGCAATCACGCCACCAAAACCTGTTTTAAAGTATATATGAAATTTATTCACGATCAAGTTTAATTTGGGTACTTCCTCTCTGTCTAAATGTGCTCTCAAAATTGCAGTAAAAACGGTGAAAAGATACTTTTTACTTATTCCACCGTGAATCTCATTTACCGTTTCATTTGTGGCTTGTAATCTCCGCTCACATTCTCTACTGGAGCAGTGCAGCACACAGTGGAGATGACACCCACCTGTCACTCATCAACCAAACTCCGATGTAAATGCAAGCAGGCTCATGCATGACAACTGACGTCAGCCATAGTGCATAACTAAAGTAGGTCTCAGAGGCATTGTGAATTACTTTTAAGAAAAAATAACTCCAACATAAAAACTTTTAATGCAGTTTAAGAGTATTCCTAAAGTTAAGATAACATTCTTTGAGAGTACAGCCCCTGGTCTATAAGCAACTATTTAAAAGACACAATATTAATAGCAAATAGCAAAGAATATACACCAATAAATAAATCTCTGATTAAGTGAAATTCACAAGTGAATTGAGATTATTTCATTTTTCAGCAATAATGTAATAACCAGCCTATTGATAACAGATTATTACATAATCTGTACATATGTACATATTACATATTGTTTCAAACATTGTCTTACATTATTGGCAAGTTGCTACATTATTGGCTTTATTATATTAAAAACGGTCAAAATTATTATGATATTAGCAGTTATTACATTATTGGCAATTATTACATTATCGACCTTTACATGGTCATTCAGTAATCTTTTAAACTTTAAAATTTCCAATAACTAGAATCCCTTGGATATTCAATCAGTTGTTTATGTATAGATACAAGCTGGTGGTCAGATCTTACCCAGTCCTCTATTGCCACCTGTTTTACTTTAGATATTAATTAAAAAGTTATGAGGAAATAATCTAGTCGACTGGCTTGATTTTGCCTGTGCAATGTAAATGTTTGCTGTTTAGGGTGCTTCAGTCTAGCCCGGCGAGGCCATCGTGCATACTTCCGCCCAAAGAATTTGGCTCGTACAGTAGTCTGGTCCAAGCCGCGTAGCTTGAGTATGGTTTAGCCAATCAGCACAGTTTAGAGCGATGTCTCAGAACTTGCCTGCCGAGTCATTTACAGTTCAGTAGTTGCGTTTGTTAGTCTCCCCCCTATTTTTTTTAATTACTTTTACAAAATTGGTACATGACATCAAAGGAATATACCGGAGTAAGTTTAAGTATAGCCCTGCTGCACGAGCCTTCTAACAGCAATATATTTTGCATAAAAATGAAAGAATTTCGAACAGCATAGACCTAACGCGAACGCGAAACACTTAACATTGAGTCAATGTAACCTCAGATCTTACTTTCGGTTTCCAAAGTGCCTGTTCGCTTCTGGGTTCGCGTTCGGTCTGTGCTGTACCAACTTATTTTGTTCCACTCGTTAACTAGCGCATTTAGCAAGCTCTTTCATCAGGGCTATGCTTGAATTCACTCCGGTATATTCCTTTAACATCCATGATCTTGAGGACTTATTGCCATTACAATGTCAAAATAGATCGGAACTGCCAGCGATCTGTTACTACTGAATGTGGAAGTTGGAGGCGTGAAACCCAGGTGAGAGCAATACGTCATATCCAAACGGACAGTATTGTGCAAGATGCTATAAAAAAGTAATTAGTTACAGTTACTAGTTACCAAAAACTAACTCCGTTAGTAACTGAGTTACTCTACTGTAAAAGTAACTAGTTACTAGGGAAAGTAACTTAAGCAATTACTGCACAATATATAAAATACGTTCAAATTCTAGGCTATGTCAAGAATTTGCCTGCTCCCCTTATCATAGGACTTCAAATTACAGTAACTGGAGGCTATTTTCAGGTATTTATAGTAAACCAGTTAATATGCCAGATATCAGCTTTAATACTAACAAAATACACAGGCATCCATTTTAGCACACAATAGGAAGCATTCTACTATGCTAGAAATATCTTTTCATATAGGCTAAGCTGAAATTGTGTAGCTTAGTAATTATCTGTAATATTGATACAAATCATTTCTTCATGTTGATAGGTTATTTTTGTGCATTGTTTATTGTACAGAGGTGAATGGGTGTGAAATGGTCTCAGACTTTCAGCACATTGTTGTCTGGGTTGGATGTGTAGTGCTCAAATGCAAAAGGGACAAGTTTGACATAGTTTCATATAGACACCAATGGCCTGTGAACACCTTGGGGAAGCTTGGAGACAACAATAGAAGTTTTGAGATTTCACTTTTAGAAATGGTAGGATCTCAGTTTTAAATAGTTTGATTAGAGATTAGATTAGCACACCTGAGCGCAAGTATCAGCGGTGCAAACCTCTGATCTTGGACGATTGATTTGCACAATAGGGCACCTATGTGTATGGCGAGAACTCAGCGAGTTAAAGAAAAGAATGTGCACGGCACTCATGCGCGTAGGTCAGACGCATGCACTAGCCTAAAAAAGGCTATAGTAACATGAAGCATTCCATTGATGGGAACGACGTTATGACTATGGAAACAGTAATTCATTTGATTACTCGTTACTGCAAAAAATAACGGCCTTGGTAATGCCGTTATTACCAACACTGCAAACGGAAACATATTTCAATTGCATTGTACCAGGCTGTATGACGGAGTCAACAGCCAGCTTAAAAGCCAGGCTAGCTTCAGTCTCCATATCAACAAGTTCCTTCTCATCCATTATCTGTTTTATCACTTTAAGTGGTTGTTGATGATAGTTTGCATGGTTGCCTTTGCTGTCACTGTCACTGAGCAACATTGAAGTCTCATATAATGATCACTAACAAACGTTCTGTTAATTACCTCATTCATATTTTCCACAAATACTGGATCATCATTTTTGGTCCATATAAGTTGATCAGACAGATTTTTTTGTCTTCAACAGTTAACTTTAAAATGATCCATCTACCTTTGGAATGTGTCTTAACATTTTGTAAGTTTAGGTCTAGGTTCCTTTTTAGTAATATCATAACACCTCTACTGTTTTTAAACCATGTGCAAAGACAATTGAGCCCCCCCATTCTTCCTTCTATAAAGTTTCGTCTGCCGGGACTGAATGTAAACAAAATGTTTTTTTTTCTTTTGACCCTGTAAATATTTGATCTCTTTTTCTTTTCTGCTAATCCATTACAATTATTGCTTGCAATTTGTATGTCGTTGAAACCCAAGTTAATTCAAGGCTAATATTTTGTATCATGGCTAATTTTGTAGACTATTTGCACTGGGACTATAATACAGAATATCTCTTGCTGGACCATTTTGCATTGGAGTTTCCACCTTTTCTCCCATGTGCAACGCCATCCCCCCACCCCCTCGCAATTTCAGATTAAAGACATTATCAGCCATTGTCACGGTGATGTAAACGAAGACCTAATCACCATATCTCATTGTTTGTTTCAATCTCACTGTACTTAACAAGGCATACCAACTGGATCTTGCTTCTGTTTACTTTCTGTTCCCTACACACATCTAATCGGAGCAAAGTAAAATTCTGCTGCTGCTGAGAATCCAGTTCCAAATTGTAACATAATCAAAGCTATGAAAGGATAGTTTTATTCTTAGCATTATTCTATCAACACATACATTTACAGCAATAGTCTGGCATAGTAATTAATTTGCTTTGGGTGTGCTATTTGGAGTGCTTAAGACTGTGTTTATTGGCTGGCTAACAAAATCCGTTAACTTGCGTTAGCCTAGCACCAGCACGCTTGGCAGAGACTGGATGAAATGTGTTGAAAACGGTCTCCACTGATAGATATCATTCAGGCTTACTTGGAAATGAGGTCCTATGTCCAAAATTCTGAACCATCCCCCTTTAAGTTTATTTCTCTTTGAAGTTTTGTTTAAGTTGTGGGTCTTGAACAGAGGTGTCAAAAGTATTCACTTTCATTTAAAAAGACTTCAGTAGAAGTTGAAGTATCAACTCAAGGTTGTTACTCAAGTAAAAGTATAAAAGAACTAGTTTTAAAGCTACTTAAAGTTTAAAAGTAAAAGTAATTTTAGAGAAAAGATGCCATAAAAGACTAAAAGGCTTTGGCCGCATGGGCCTAGAGCGCATTGGCAGGCCTTCATTTCTAGATACATAGCCTAGAGATATAGGCCATGCATCCTTTGGTGGTATGGGATAATGCTACATGTTCTATGGCAGGGGTTTCCAACCTTTTGCTCATCCTAGTAGTTTGGAGAGGAAAGATAGAAAAGCATTGCGGGCGATTCTGCTCAAGGTTACGCTGCATTGCACACGACACACACTCAGTACATGCACAGTGCATAGCCAGCAATTGAAAATCCCAAAAGAAAAGATTGAACGATGGCCAAATAAATAGCAGTAACAAGGTGATTTTTAAAATGTAAGGAGTAGAAAGTAACGATAATTGCGTGAAAATGTAATGAGTAGAAGTGAAAGGTAGGCAGAAAAATAAGTAATGGAGTAAATTATAGATACCTAAAAAGTGTAGGCTACTTAAGTACAGTAAAGAAGTATTTGTACTTCGTTACTTGACACCTCTGGTCTTGAAACAACATTAGCATCTCTCCTGACAAACAGTTAGTTAAAAGCTAGTTAGTCCTGAAAACAGCTTTCAATATGGAAAATAATTTATCTATTTTGATATGAGAGGGTTAGTTATTAACAGCAAGTTCTGTGTTAATAATGGTCTCACCATGGTTTACTGCAGTCCCAAATCTTTTTAGGCTAAATGCTTTTGTCTTTATTTAATGTCTTGGTAACCTTTTCCAGGCTGAGACATAGGTCCCTATCTATTTTTTTTTTTTTTTCCTCATCGGTTCTTGATTTTTCCTACGGACCAACGGATGTGATACTAATTCACCAACTATATAGCGAAATACAGTTTCTGTCACATTTTATGTGGTATTTTGAACATTCTGGAACTATTTTTAGTAATACCAACTAGCACAACAAAAAGACAAATACATTTGGATAGGAACTGTATTTCGCTATGATAATTGTTTTGGAACATCAATGGACACCACTAACCACTTGGTGAGCTGCACATGTTTTAAAACAAAGGTTTAAGGTTCTTTTAAGGCCATTATCTGACATGTACAAAGGGAGCCATTCTGAAGCAGAAAAGTAGGGATTCTAAATTAACCAAATATCAGAGACAGGAGCAGTCGTTAAGTCGTCATAATTTTGGTGTTGATGATTCTATTTCATCCTAGACACTCCAGAAAAGGGGCGGAAATGAAAACTTGTGCAAGTTCTACCAGGAAGTCTCTAATGTCACGCATGCGCTCATTACCGTTGTCCAATCATCGTCCAGCACCTGCGTTATTATGTCTTATCTAAAACACCTATCTTGCTGCCTCAGGTGCCGCCACGTTGAAGTCACCACCTCCTGTCTCCACCAGTTTGGTCCCATCTATCTGTCCGGGGTTAGACATGATCCCTGCCAGCTGACTCAGGCAGGATCTGCCGGATCTACAGACGTTTCAAGGCCCGGACCGATGATGGGGCCTTCGCCAAAGACTTTCTCTTGATTAAGATGTTATATTCATTTCGGTCATCCGAGCGTCCAATAAATTAAGGCATTCAGTCATTTGTCAACAAGAGCTCTATTGCTCAAGCTACTTGAGATTAGCCAATGCTGAAGACGCAAGACATTTTGGTCCAACCATATAGGTTTCCTTGAACAGAGAAGAATCACTTACAACTAGCCCAATGGGGCAGACATTTAAACTGTGTTTTCAGCATCTAAACATGCTCCAAATATCACCCCAAAAGCTATGTAACATCATCAGACACATTACAACACACCAATGTAGTGTTTATGACTACAAATGTCTGACAAAGTGGTTAAAATAGTGTTTTTGCAGTGTTTACAAAACCGTTTTGTAAACAAACAATGTTTGGCTGCTTGCATAAACACACAGTTTTAACACTTTTTCAGCCATTTGTAGTCATACACAATACAGTTATGTGTTGTAAGGTGTCTGTTGATACTTCATAGTCTTTGTGGTGACATTTGGAGTATGTTAAGATGTTAAAAATACAGTTCAAAAGTCTGCCCCATTGGGCTAGTTGTAAGTGATTCTTCTCTGTTCAAGGAAACCTATATGGTTGGACCAAAATGTCTTGCGTCTTCAGTATTGGCTAATCTCAAGTAGCTTGAGCAATAGAGCTCTTGTTGAAAATGACTGAAGTTGCCCTTTAAAATCTTAATCCTTCTCTGAGGCTTTCTGGTAGAATATTAATTCACTCTCAGCAAAGAAAACAAAAGTAAAAGTGATTCTCAATTCAAGATGTTCCCTTCTGTTACCCTTGTTTGTTTTATTTTCTGTTATAGAGTAATAAATTGTGTTTAAGAATATCTTCCTGGACAACAAAAAGATTTTCCGATTACAATCATTAATGTTGTGGCCTTATTCTAGAACGATGAATTGGAACAGAACTTCTGCTGTGTTTTATGACGTTTCACAAGTCCATGAGAACGCAAGTACATTTAAGTATGGATATTGAGAAACGGCTTGGCTTTTGGAGGAGAGCTGATTAAAATTGACACATCTTGCACTCTAAAGAATTATAGTTTTTCAGGACAACATATAACATATAAACAACAAACAAACATATAAATCCCGTTCACTATGTCGTAACAGTAACAGTAACAGTAACAGTAGCCCAAAGACCGAGAGCAAGCTTACACTTTAGTTTGTGACTACACTTTTATATACACTTCTCACACACTGCATCTATGAGTCACACTATTGCAGATAAAAAATAAATTGCCTAATAATTGGAAATATGTAGGAGTCGTAATGGAACTTAAATTGAACCAACCTGTCAAAGCACTGTTGACAAGGCAAAATGGCATCTGGCAGAGTAACCTTATTCCTGTCCAGGGGGTTCACTGAGGTATTGTTGTGGTTTACTGCCCGATTAGCAAAAAGGATATCATACTCAATGCAGTTGAAGAGAAAGGTTGTGAACGTGACCACAAACAGGAACTGCCTGCATGGGAAGAAAAAGTGATATCAAAGATACTGGATGATCAACTCTCTCTGGTGATTAAGTACCAAGCAGAGATTGCAAAGGCACTTATGTTGAAATTCAGATACCTGTGTTGAAGCATTTACTTCCTATGTTCTTTTTATGACAAGTTGAAGTACAGATACCTGATTCAGTGGGCTATCATAAAAATGTCTATTTTGTTAGACCTTTGTTCTACACTTCTATTTCATACAGAGGGTCTGAACACACGGGTATTGAGAAAGGATTGCTTGCTGAAGGCGTTTAGATTCATTAAGATTATATCAATCATTGACTAGGGTAAACATACCCATTAAGCCCACCAAAATCTACTTTTAGCTGTTTTTCACTGATATCGACATGTTTTGCAGGGGAAATAACTTGTCAAGCTGCAACATTAATCTCTCATTTAAAAATATATGTATTTATTTGTATAGGTTTATGCACTTAGTTGTTGCTAATTTTCTGAATTAGACATAAGGGCGCAAGCTTCCTTTGGTCTTTTACATAATGGAGGCCTGTTTTTATATCTGTCAATAAGTTTAAAGGGTGAAAGAACTAAAATAAGGATTACCATCAACATTTCCAGACAAGAATTTAGGAAAAATGGTTACAGGGAGGAAATCCCCATCGAAATACATTGATGTGGCCTTAAATGGCGCATAGTGGGCTTAATAGGCGTCCTACTGATTAGTGGTCAAAAATGACAATATATTCCCGTCAAAAATGACAGCTATGTTTACAAAATCTTGCAAGAAACTACGATATAGTCTAAACTAAATATGAAAGCTAATATTACTTTGAATAGCCTACATTTATGAAAATGTAATTATTGTTAGTCAAAGGTGGTATACACTAGCTGCAATTTGTGACATTTAACTTAACTTGTACCATTTAAGCCCACCTTTCAAGTCTTTCTTGAATTTCATTTTTTTTATGTAAAGCACATTGAGTTACCACCATGTATGAAATGCGCTATATAAATAAACTGCCTTTTGCCTTTGCCTTTAAAAACAGCAAACATGTGAAAATACTGAATTCTCCAAAGGGATAAGAAATGTGTCGATGTGTAGATTAATGTCATTTCAATTGCAAAACATTCATTATACATACCTGCTATGTTTATTTCTTTGCCAATGTACCACTCAACAAGGCGTACGGATTGTCTGATACGTTAGCACTAGCGCTAACGTCTGATACGTTAGCACTAGCGCTAAAAAGTCATCTTTTGAAATGGACAATAATAGCTTAGAATGACATCATATTAAGTCTTTATATACATACTAATCATTTACCTCTAATTTTTCATAAAATAAATGATATTATAGCAGATGTGCTAAAAACAGTAAAATACTTATGCAAATTTGAGGGGTCCCAAAACGCCAAAGTTTTGGGATGCCTTTCTGTGAGTTACCTTGGCACTCTGCAAAGACATGCAAGCTTAACTTCAAATTGGCTTAAGTGATTGATTTGAAATTAAATACACATGAAGTTAACAGGTATTAAAGGTAAGGTATTAAAATGATGAGAGGAAGAAAATATTTTTTTCTTTTTTGTAAAACTTGACTTCAAAGTTGAAAGTGGGCTTAAATGGTACGTGGGCTTAATGGGTACGTTTACCCATTGCCTGTGGTATTCACAACATCACTGATTGGCTAGGTGTAAATGCCTCTTGAGAAAGTGCAGTGAATGGCACAAACACCAGACGAAAGATGATGATAATAGAGTGGAGTAGAGTGAAGTTGCCCTTTAAGTTGCCTACGTGTTATACAAGTGCTTTAATTAATGTACTTTTGCTTAATGAACAGGACACAACCTCAGTTCATATTCCAAGACCTGTCCTGACACAAATCCAAACAAATAACCATGTGGAAATCTTACATCAAGGACACAGTGTAATGTTAGAGATTTACTTAGGCCTACAGCCAATATTACAACATACAAAAAGTGTATTCCTAAAACTTTTTCTGTGCATCTTTGTTGATGATGGTGCGAATCACTATGTATAGAGAAGAAAGAATAGTAATGTTGAATTTGCAACCTGCATCTGCACATAGGCTATAGGATCTCATCTGATTTTCTAGCGGTGAACATGTTGCATTTGTGGACGTTGGTAGCCTTATGCAACCACAAAGTCTCCTTTGCCGTGCTATTTTCATCACTAACCTATTATGTTTTTTTGTGTTTTGTTCTGTTGACCTGATGGCCCAGAGAGGCTGGCTTTGAGCAGAACTTGCACAGGCTTTAAACTGTAGCCTTTATGTGGTATACGTGGTAACTCCCAACTGCCACCTGGTGGTTGTGTGGTACATTGCAGTTTTTTTTTTTAAGTGAAATCATCCATTTCTAACAAGGACCCGAACCAGACACAAACCAGATTGTGAAATGAGTAAGTGGAGCATTATTATCATTGTCAGTTTCCATACTTGCTTCATACAAGGCAATCAGTTCACAAAATAACATTGTAGTGTAGCCAACCGACCCACATTTCCACATATTACGGCACCAAATGGAATGTTTCGGTATGTTACTATGGTTACAATTGTGATGTTCACGAGCAGCATTTATCTCACAAAAAATAATGGCGGGTAGAAAGTTACTACCGGTACCAAAGATCACAGAATAACGACAACCAACACCCAATGAACTCTAATCCCACTCCAACTACTGACTCCATCCCTTGGCCCTGACTGTCACACAAACTATTATTATATGTGTATATCATCATAGTGTATATCATGACTACATTCAGTACTCATGCTGTTCTGTGTAAACCATGGTCAATATATGCATCAGACTTTACGGATACTTTATTAGGCCCCAGGCAGGTAGGCTGAGTCCATGAGGCATGGATCTGCCCAAGGTTTCTTCCTACAAAACAAATTATTTACAAAGCGAAGGGAGTTTTTCTCATCAAAAATATAATATGATACGATGCACCGATACCACTTTTTTTAAAAACCGATACGAGTACGAGTACTTTTGCATGTGTACATGCCGATACCGAGTACCGATACTTCTGAGATTGGGTTTCCATGAAAGTGTGAAGCAAAAATTGGGTCTAATGTGCAAATGTGTGTAGATATTATGCACCTTGTAGAATTGTAAATTGAGTGGAAATTAATTTATGTTATAAATGTATTCATTTGTTTAAATCTGAAAACAATCTTAAAAATCTGTAACGGAAAACTTTCATCAAATTATAATGTGGAGCATACAGTAGTCCTAGTTGACAAAAGCAAAGACAGAATGTAGTACAAGAAAACAGATTGTATGTCATCATGGCTGAAATCATTGAATTTTATTAAGCAGCTCAAAATATTTACAGCAAGTTTTTTTTTCCTTTCTTTTTTTCAACATTATGAAATGTCATGTAGCCTAAATAATTGTATGTGGGTGTTTAAACAAAAATAGACTACCAATTGCAATATTCACATGAAACAGTGGTAATAGTGTCTGCTGTAATAACATGGTACAGTCCACCCCTCTGGCTCAAAGAGTAATGGCGCAACCTGCCAAGCTTTTATCGTGACTAAGAGCTGCATGTGCTCAGAACGGCATCGTAAAATTTACGCACACAGAGAAAACTACAGTGTGACTTTTTTGTAATATACAATTGGTTTATTAATATGATACAATTGGATTTGGCTCATTTGTGCTCGGGAGACATTGAGATGTTGTTTTTAATTTGCAAGGAAAGTTTATGTTTGGCTAACCACTGCTGATCAAGGCATCTCAGTAGCCTGCAATGATATGCAACAAAGCTGTTGATTGTAATATTAGCTACCTTATTTAATCACCAGCCCGTAGCAGTACAGATTTTACAATGTGCCTTACTCCTGTCGTCGTCATTTATCTTAAAGAATTCCTAAATTGCTGATTGGTCTCATTGGAAAATGTGCTCCATCGTCTATTGCTTTCAGTTTCTCACTCGCTACTAGCCAGAGACGCTAACAGATCACAGAAGCCAAATTTTCAGGTCGTTAGTCTCCCCTAGGTGCTGAAGTCGTTTAGGACAATTTCACACACCTACTGTGTTCATTTTTGATGCTGTGAAAAGTCTATTCATTCTAGTCTAAGTCTATTCATTGTTGAGTGGTATCGGTGCATGGTATCGGCACGAGTACGAGTATTTTAACGAAGTATCGGCCTGATATCCGATACTGGTTTCAGGCCGATACAATCAAAAATGATCGGAAATTGATCGGTCTTGGGCTCAATTTTTTGGGCCCGATCTAAGCTGTAATACAAGATGAGGAGACAGGCAGGGAGAGAGCGTGTGTGTCTGTGTGCGCAATTGAAGGGAGAGAGGAAGAGAGCGAAGTGGATGGCCCACTTGCGTGTGCTTTCCAAATTTAATTTAATATTATTGCAAATACCGTAAGTAGCACTTGTGTTTACATCAGTTATATAGATCGTAAATCAGCTAGCATTGACAGCTAACTTGGAGGCTTTAGTGACTTTAGTGAACTGCTATTAACATGCAGATTTTTTTTCTGTAAAGATGGGCATTGACAATTATAGTAAGCCTCGTTCATAGGATAGACATTCTCTTGATGAAACATTAATACACACCTCCAGGTGTCCTACCCACGATCATGGCATGTATTCCAGTTGTCGGTTAATTAGCCTTTTCCCTTAAACTAATAATGTTGGTGTAGCAAAAGGTAATAATGCCGATGGAGCTAGGGTTAGATTTCCTGTACGGGTACTTCATTGGACCCATGGCAATTGAGTTGAGCCCATGGAATTGAATTGAATTTTGACCCGAGGTAAAACAAAGCACAACAATGTTTTTTTTATTATTATTGATGGATATTCTCCTCCAGTTAACTGACTGCAGACTATTTATTTAATCTCTGAATGTAGTCTGTACAGAAACTAGCATGAACCAATGATGATGAAAGTTGGGAAAGCAACAATGTTAGGCCTAATTACAAAACCAGTGTTTATTCAACTATTTGCTAAGATATGTATAATAGCTTGGAATTGTGTACTGAAAGTCAGATAACATCACCAGCGATCACCAACCTCCTACCTACCCCACCCAATATGAAAGATTCTATGTACTAAAATTCTGCCATACAAACCCCTTTAAGACAAAGAAAGTTTCATACTCACACTAGTTCAAAGAATTCAGAGAGCATCATACAGGCAAACCCATTTTTCTGGTGAAAGTGATATATGTGAGATCATGTTAAGGAAAACAAAACAAACAAAAAAAACTTCCATGCAGAATGCATCTGCTACTAGTTAGCCTAGCTACTGTTGGGGCATTATGACTTCTGAATGGCGATGCATTTAGTTAGGCATTTAGCCTCTACAGTTGAAACCATCTTTACATACACCTTAGAGAGAAACACAAAAACTTTTGTTCTTTACTCTAGAACACTGAATCAGAGTAAGCTTTGACTGTTTAAGTGTATTCACTATTGTCACATTTTTTTTACATTTGCTATATTTGGTGAATGTAAGAATAAGTATGTAGGGCAGGGCGGTATGGCAAAAAAAGTTATCACGATTCATTTTTTCATATTGAACGATATGCACACACACACACACACACATTATGTTCAATTATTCCATCCCATTAAATTAAATTTCTCACATAGGCGAACTATTACTCTGTAGCCTACTTGACCTACTGGTGTCATCATTACTTTGGTCCATATGCAAAATGCATTGCAATGCAGATGCAATTACGCCACTTTAAATAGGTAGCCTATTGCTGTAAGCCTATTATATTTTATTGTTGTTCAATAAATGGAGCAAGCCAAATAAGAACACATGTGGTTAGTAGCCTACTCAGCTGCAGAGATATCACACCTAGCCTATCTAAAATGTTAAATTCTCATAAAGCTGTCTTTAAAACAAGCACAGTGAAAACATTATGTAAGAGTGCACAATACATGCTTACTATCGGGTGAACAAGTGCTAATAAAACCGTGGACTGTTATTTGTTTAACACTTGAAGGAAAGTGGAGGACTTTTGGGGTGAGGAAGAGCATTTGTCTGTCTGTCTGTCAGTAATGGATGTTTGTGATGTATGTTTGCTTCGAGGTCCTCTTAATAAATTCTACAAATACTCTTCGAATTATGCCAATATCGCAAAACTTACATGGTAGTCTAGCTAATCGCCCATCTCTGGCCCTGTTTAAAAAGCGTCTTAAAACACATCTCATCCCTGTGGCCTTTGGCCTCTAGACCCTCCCTCCCCTACACAACACAAACAAACATGCACCTACATGTTTACATGAAATGTTAAGCGACCTTGGGTATCATGAAAGGCGCTATATAAAAGAAGTTATTATTATTATTATTATTATTATTATTATTATAGGCTAATCAGTACGACCGCAGAACTCTCTGGTTTCCTCTATTATTTTACCGTCATTCACTTGTGCTTAATTTTGAGCGCAAGATTTTAATCGTGGGTGTCCGTGAGCCACCGTCTTACCGTGCGTTCACACTGCATCCGTCCGTTGACGGACGACGGGGGAGGGGTCTGACGGAGGGGGAGCCAATTCTCTCAATCCCGATTGGTTTGACGGATCCGTCGCCAGCTAAAAAGTTGAACATGTTTTAACTTTTTGACGGACGCAACGGAGCTGTTTTGACGGACGGACCCACAATGCATTTCACGAAAGCTCCATTCAAAGTCAATGGGATCCGTCAACTGACGGATGCAGTGTGAACGCCCTGTTACCGGAAAGCCGCTAGAATTTTCAATAGATTGAGATGATTATCTAGATACTCGAAACGAAGGCAACTTTCTCTAGTAACGCAGATACGCTTGCAGTGGTGCAGGGAAGGTGAATTTTAATTAGCAGCAGCTGTCGCACACCTTTCCAACGTCATGTAATGCACTTGATTGAGGAAATATGCCCACAGCCGATAACCGTGATCGAACTGAATTAAATTACGCCCTATAAGGATGTATTATTTTGGGTGGCATGTGTTGTTCCTAATAGCATGAAACTAACTCTGAAACGCGGATGCTATGGGAATCAGTCAAATGGCTAAAATGTATGCAATGGCACTCTGCACTTTAAGTCCCTCAACCTGATGTCATAAAATGTAACATTGCACCTTTCTACTTTATGCTATTATCTATTTATCAAGACAAACATCCTACATAGCACTCTGCACTTTAAGTCTCTAAACTTGGGGCCATAAATGCAACATTACACTTTCATTTTCTACTCCATTGTGTATCATGTGTAAAGGGGTTACGTCTTTTTTTTGTGTGTGAGGGTGGGGAGTGGTGGTGCTTGTTTATAATAAGTGTCTTTTGTCTTTGTCATGTCAAGTTGCAGTAATTGTATCAGATGCTATGTATGGCGCAAATTTCCGTAAGGACAAATAAATATCTATCTATTTATCTATCTATCTATACACAAGTAACTGATAACAGCAGTTTTAGCATGTCAGTGAATCAAGGATAAACTGGGCTGAAAACTGCAATCTGGCAGAACGGGCCTTCTCCAGTAACCCACTTGTGATTGCATTGTCTTTTAGGCCTACTATTAAACCCTCTATTATTAACACTCTGGGGTAGATTTATCATCCGTTTTGTGATGGCGCTATCTGTTTTCAGCCGCTATTTCCACGCAAAGACTGTGTTGGCCAAGGCAATCTTATTTACAGAGTGGACACACCTGCTTGAAATTGACTAGATACATTTTAAAAAGTTGCTGGTTGTCATACCTCTTCCGTTATGTTAGCTGCGCTTTGAGGGAGGGGAGTGGGATGCATCTAATTACAACGTATTCCGTGGTATTTACAAAGACTGCCTGTAAGAGCACGCTTGTATTTTGCATGGGGCAAATACCGTCTCTTCAAAGCAGGTCTAAACCAAGCGCAAATCGTTTTGGGTTAAAGTTTACTTTTATTAATGACAGCAATGATCCGGACAAGATGAAGACAGATAGCCTACATGTTTGGTAGCAGATACATGTTTGCCTTAAGAATTACTCTCTTTTCTAATTAAGCTAAGAAGAAATCATCTGATGATACAAATTAAACAGCAATACCACAGGCATTATTCAATTACTGAATGTAATCAAAAGATGACGTTTACATTCCATCCCAACACATGTTGAACTAGAAAAAAATCGCTAAAATAATAATAATAAAGAAGCCATGTTCCAGTCTGCTTTGAATTTATTTTCCCCATTGTTATTTTTTTTTATCAATTCCAGTCTAACACATTAATTTAAGTATCTGCCAGTTATTTCTTGTAATGTCAGACAAAATATCATACTGCTTTTTTTCGGGTGGTGAGGACTTTTTGGCCTGTAATATAATTGTCCATTACCTCACAAAATAATAACTCCATAGCTAAACTAATTCTTCGTTGCAAAACTTCTGCTTGCATCCGGTGTTCCACGCAGGATCCAGGATAGAGATCACATGCGCATGTTTGCGCTTTCAGAGGCACGCTAATTTTGCTCTAGAGGGCTGGGTAAGCGCTGTTTGCCTTATCTGTTTGAGGATTGCTAAATACATCACAAAATGAGGAGGCATGTGCGCTATTACCGTTGTCGCATAAACAGACGCAGTGCAAATAGCCTAGTCTTAGGCCCAGTCCCATTACTATCACTTCACTATCACTTCCCCTCGATTTTGGCCCTAACACTCGGTTTGCGCGTTCATGTGTAAGTGTAGGGTGTCCCAATACTTTCGGGACCGAGGGATAGTGGCTTTCAGCCCTTCAAATCGCCCCTTCAAACGGAGGGAGATCTGGTGCAGACTTTGAACGAAGTGAAGTTGAAGTGAAGATGAAATTACCCACGGTTCTTTGCGAACTGATCAGCTAAACAAAATGATTGAGTGTCGGTACCCGATCTCTGTCCTCAGCTCTGGATAAGAGCTTCAAAAAATATAGCTACTATTGCAATTAAGCATGTATATATATATATTTTAATGTCGGGATATCTTAGTTTGATGTAAATTCAGTTGAATTCCGCACAGGTGTGTCAAAACATGACTATTAAAAAGATCGATATTTTTCAAAGGGCACGTCGGTACCCGATCTGTGTCCGAATGCATGAGCTGTGTTCCGTTGTCTCAGCTCTGGATAAGAACTTCAAAAAGATAGCTACTGTTGCAATTAAGCATGTATACATATTTTTTAATGTCGGGATATCTTAGTTTGATGTAAATACAGTTGAATTCAGTTAGTCTATCAAAACATGACTATTAAAAAGATCGATATTTTTCAAAGTGCGCAAATCTTTCAACAGAATTACCAGATCCTCTCATGTGGGTGATTTTCTCAATGATAATTTGTGGATGACGGCTTTTGAACAGTTTATGCCGGTTTAGAGCCTTATATCCGTTCAGACGCGTAAAACAGGTGAAGACGTTTTTACGCAAGTGTTGTCCCATTTATTAGGGGAAGATTTGCACTTCTCACTACACAATCGAGGGGTGTCTCATCTTGGAGGGAACTCGAAAACGAGTGCTAGTGTTAGGAACGAGAAATGGGACTGGGCCTTAGTAAATGAGGGCCTCCGTATCAGTCTTTTCTTCCTTAAACCAACAGAAGGAAGAAACTTCTCTTCTTCCAACAAATGTCAGAATAAAAAGTCGAACTATTTTTGTGACCAGTCCAAAAGTTTACATAATTCCTTAGTTTCCTTAGTAATTCCTTAGCTTTAATTGGGTTGAAAGTTTCGAGTATCCTTCAACAGGCTTCTCACAATAGTATGCCTAGAAATTTTGTCTCATTCCTTTTGATAGAACTGGTGTAACGATCAGGTGTTTTCAGGCTTAATTGCATACCTTCTCAGTGCTTCAATATATCAATATAAATTTCTTGTGTCAGGATGCCATCTGTTTTGCTAAAGTAACACCAAAGAATTTCTGCCCTAGAGCCACCTTGGACCGGTCTAATGATCATGGAATGATGCAACAAGCCGTCTGGTTTCATAGCTTGTCCCGATCTCAGCAGCATTTGTCATTGACATATTTGCTACTTTTCAAAATGCTATCCGGTGAACCGTTAATCACAGACACTATCACTGTTGGAAAGGTCAGTTTATGCAGATTCCAATGATGCTCTTATAATTTCTGTACAATTAAAACACAGCGAGTGGCATGACAGAGAAGAATGAGTGCACCAGTAGGGATGGATGGTGTGCACCTCTTTACAGGCCCAACAGCATTACAATGTTGGCAACAACTTGCGAGCCTGACTCGCTACACTCTATTAGGCTATTAGCAGATGACATGTCCCTTATGAAGACTTTCACGTATGGGAGCGTACTGGACAAGTAGGACTTGTAAATTACCTAATTGTAACCATCATCTTATGACAGGGCACCCAGTGATTTATGAAATGTTCAGATCATTCCAATTCTAGTATACTAATAAATCTTTATAAATAAAAAACTAATAAACCCCATCATGCCCCAATATATTGTAATTTTGTTTGTTTTCATATTTTTGTAATGTGCATATTAGTCATTTCATAAATATGTTCTGCTACAAGAAGCCTAAATTTCCTACGGGATAAATAAAAATGAAAATAAAGATGAAACCAATCAATCAGTGCATGAATCCATCCATCAGCCAAAAGGATATTCGTGTGAAAAAAATGTCCAGATTCTCAATGTGATGCCATGAATCTGTGAAAAAAGGAATATGTTATTTAGTAAAAACAGAAGTATACCACCATATACCAGGTAGAGTTGATCACCTAATATTGCAAGAAGAGTATTTTTCCTGTAAAATGTATGAAGGTGACAAAACTACCCGAAAAAGCCATTCACTTTTTCAAAATATTCCAGTGATTATTATTTATGAGACTAAAATGTAGTGGAAGTGCTTTCAAATAAAAAATATATATAAAATCACAAATATAGCATTTTGTGGAGGTCGCACCACATGATGTTTGGTCGCACTACAGACTGCCAGAGAACAGGCAACCTATACCGAACAATATTGGTCCCTCTCACCACTTACTTTAAAATTAAAAAAAAAAACTAATTTAAAAATATATGTATTCCTAGTATTTTTGAGGTCATACCATATGATGGTCCAAAACATTTTTTTGGAGATGGGAAATATGGTAAATGGGAAATATTTTAAAAAAACTTTCATTGGTTCCAAATATAAGGCTGGTACCATATTTGATGGAATTTTCTTGCTTTGGAAAAAAAAATAAATAAATAACGAAGATAGACACAAAATGTGCATCATGTCATTGACCCTCCAACAGTGTACCTCTCAAGCCTTCAGGAACATGTACAAGTAAATCCTCCTCTCCTGGTGGGGAGTCTTCAAAGTCCTCTATTCTTTGATACTCCTGATAGGCCTCAAAGTTGGCCATTCTTCCTTACATATTCCCTGAAAGGAAAGACATGTCACAAACATACAAAACAAAATAAACAAAACAACAAGACTTACAAGACAAGGTTACTAAAAATAATAAGTATGGCTATACTATTAATGTTAAGTTAGATCATGCCTATTGCTAAAGGAAAAATTCGCAGTCTGTTCCAATTTGCACACTTCCAGCACTTTGTGTGCTTCGTTTGAGTGTGTAGTGCTGTTCCAATTCAAAAGTAGTTCCCGGATGGTGCACTCCTAAGTAACAAGTGTCAGATGTTGCCAACATGATGGGAGAATATTTGAATAGTATCTTTCAGCTGTAGTAGGCAAGTGCTTTTGTAAGTGACTTTTAAGTACACATTGCCAATGTTTCTGCAGCAGATATTGAGATGTAACTAAAATTGTAATCCTGAATAATTCGTGAAGTAACTGTAATTCAATTACACCTTTTACACAAAGTAATGTAGGCCTAACTAATTACTGATACTTTTATTTTGTAATTAAATTACGTAATTTCGTTACATGTAACTCGTTACTCCCCAACACTGCCAATCACAAAACAAAAACAAGGGTGGAGCACTGCCCTCGATTGCATTTAACGTCACGTGGTGGCTCTGAGCTATGTAGGCTACTATGATAGACATTCGTAGCGCCCAATAAACGGCTTTGGACAATCGTAATTGACGCTACCTCTACGAGAAAAGCAATTATGGGTACAACTCCAGACTAAATATCACTAAATATCATTATTTAGTTTGCGTGACAGGCTACCTGCCAAATAAAATTAAATTTTCACATGGCATTCCAATTCATGGCTATTTCTGGATGACATTCCCCGACAAGCAGGCTATCGATACGTAGCGTTAGTCCTAATTTGACACATTAATTTGGTCAGCAAATATGTGACGTTTACGAGTTGATTACGAGTGAGAGAAAAAAAGAAAAAGAAAAAAGTTTAGGCTAGGTTTAGGTTACAACTTTAGGTTAAATAAGCCGGTTATTACTTTAGACAACAAGAGAAGCATCTTCAATCAATACAATTTCTGTTTACATAATGTTATGTTATCAATTAAAGTTTGGTCTATGTCAAGACATAATTATATCGATAATACACTTGTTGCTTCACTTAACGTTAACGTTACTCTTAAACGATTCCTTTGTAACGTTAACGCTAACTTATTTACAACTCACTATGATACTTCAGTTAAATTGTGTTTCACTCTCCACTTCTTTGTCCATTATCTAGCCAACGATTATCTTGTGTGACGTTTTAAACAACAGCTTACCGTTAGGTAGATATCAAATAACGTTAACGTTAACACTAACGTGAAGCATGGGCAGTTCAAAACTCTTCCCCTTCTTCTCAAGGCACCGTAACGCCGTCCTTGCTAATGTAAGCAATGTAAAGGTTATTGAAAACTTCTCCTTATCAATTACAATTTGGATTACAATGGCAACTTTGTTTAACGGTCAAGTGAAGACGTCTGGGAAACCAGCTACTACTGACTTGCAAAATCATGTAAACACAGTATGTCAACATACTCTCTGCGTCACCTGTTACCTTGCCTTCTTTCTTCTTCTTTTTGTCGGTTAGGGAGATTTTAGATACATTACCGCCACCCTCTGAGTAGGAGCGTGGGTCGGATTCGGATACCTCCGCCAAAGGAGGTTATGTTTTCGACGGCGTCTGTCTGTCTGTGTACAACAAAATAACTCGAAAGTTATGCACAGATTTTGGAAATTGGATTATTATGACCGCCGCAGCGTTGCAAGCGTAGCGGTCATATAATGATTGTCAAAGTTGTTTTTTTTTTTTTTTTCTCCCGTCATCTACTTCCTGAATTTTTGGTCAACGATAACACCGTAACACCGGGGCACATGAAACTTGGTGGGCATGTAGCCCCAGTAGACTTTTACCTACTCGTTAGGTCCCCGGGGGCCACAACACCCCCCCCACTACCTGACCCGTGACATATTGAGGATGATGAAATTTTTATGGAATGTTGGTCTCAAGAGCCCACATCAACCTAGCTTACCGGTATTCATCTAGTTTGAATAATTTCGTACAAGTAGGCCTACGACTGATTTAATTTTGGTGATGATCCAGAACACCATCTGGAATGTTGTGGCGTGGCCACTGCCTTATTGGCGGAGCTGCGCTGCTTTTCTAGTTTAATTAAAGTTTTTTCTTTGTTTTTGATTTGAGGTAGCAATCTAAGATTTAGCCAAAGGGTGCATGTCCGGTGATATCCCTTGTGGATTTTCATATTTCAAAAGTGCAATGGGCCTATGAGTCCCTGCATGGTTGCAGTGCAATCAGGCATCTCCCCTTTCGTCCCCAGAGGAGATTCCCATGCACCCCTGACTTTATTGAAACCCATTTTTTTTTACTCTTAAATAGGCCTATGTCTAGTTAGTAAGTAAGTAAGTAAATTTAATTTATAAAGCACATTTACAACAGTTTGCACTGACCAAAGTGCTGTACATAGTAGCTAAAAGTTCAGAGGTAAAAATGCAAGACATACATGAGGACAGTAGAGAAGCATGCAAACATGATCAACATAGATAAAGAAAGCAAAGCAAAGGCATGCAGAGCATATAAAAAGACCCATATGAGGTCAGATGGGGAAAGATATGCAAAGTTTCAGGGGGCAGCAGACATAAAAAGCAAGCAGATAACAGAGAGGCCAGCTCAGAAAATAAAAGAAAAGAAAAGAAAAGAAAAAGGGGACAGGTAGCTAAGCACCTGAAAAGGCCAGAGAGTAAAGGTGGGTTTTTAACTTGGATTTGAAGGAGTGAATGGAAGGGGCGAGTCTAATGTCGGGGGGTAGGCAGTTCCACAAGCGTGGGGCCGCAACCGCGAAGGCTCGATCACCTTTTTGTTTCAGGCGGGTCCGACCTACGTGCAAAAGTCCTTTGTCGGCAGACCTAAGGGACCTAGCTGTAGTGTGGGGTACTAACAGGTCAGAGATATAGGAAGGGGCCTTACCATGCAGAGCTTTATAGACCAATAGAAGGACTTTAAACTGGATCCTGGAAGTAATAGGAAGCCAGTGAAGGGAGGCCAGGACAGGGGTAATGTGATGGAACTTTTTAGTTCCTGTCAGTAGTCTAGCAGCAGCATTTTGTACTAGCTGCAGACGTGAAAGTTGTGATTGTGGGAGCCCAAGATATAGAGAGTTGCAGTAATCTAGCCGGGATGTAATGAAAGCATGGATGACTGTTTCTAGGGCTTTGAATGACAGAGAGGGTTTGAGGCGGGAAATCATTCTTAACTGATAGAAGCTGTTTTTAATAACGGAGCTGATCTGTCTTTTGAAACAGAGCTCTGAGTCAAGAATGACACCTAGGTTTTTAGCATGAGTCTTAACATAGGCAGAGAGGTGGGCCAGTTTCTCAGTAGCTGCTGATCTGTTTTTTTGTGGGACCAAAAATGATGACTTCGGTTTTATCATTATTAAGCTGGAGAAAATTATTGGTCATCCAACATTTGATGTCTTCAAGACAGTCCAGTAAAGGCTGTATAGAATCCCTTGATTTGAGTGGGAGGTACAATTGAGTGTCATCTGCATAAAAGTGGAATGAAATGTCATGCTTACGAATGATGTCACCTAGGGGGAGCATATAGAGACAGAGGAGCAAAATAGAACCCTGGGGAACCCCACAAGAGACAGGAGCTGAGGAGGAAGAAAAGTGACCAACAGATACAGAAAATGATCTAAATTTCAAATAGGAGTAGAACCACTGCAATGCTGTTCCCTTAATGCCAACCCACTTCTCTAGCCGAGTGAGGAGGGTGTCGTGGTCGACGGTGTCAAAGGCCGCACTAAGGTCAAGCAAAACTAAGATTGCACTCTCTCCTGAGTCTAGGGTGAGAAGCAGGTCGTTTGTCACCTTAAGTAGGGCGGTTTCAGTACTATTGTGTTTTAAAGCCTGATTGAAAGGGTTCTAAAATGTTATGGTCGTTCAGGAAGGGCAGCAGCTGAGCTTTTTCAAGCATCTTAGAAATGAAAGGAAGCTTCGAAATGGGCCGATAGTTACTCAAGCATTTAGCATCCAAGTTATGCTTTTTAAGCAAGGGTTGGACAACCGCATGCTTATATGAAGCTGGAACAACACCAGATGACAAACTGGAGTTAATAATGCGCTGTAGTGAAGGCCCAACTATATCAAAAGCTTCCTTTATAATATAAGTGGGGACAGCATCACCAGGGGCATTTGTGGATTTCATATGCAGGACTAGGTCTTTTAAATCTAGAAGGGAAATGTCATTGAAGTAGCTAAAATTAGATAGAAGCCTTGAGGGAATAGACAGGGGACTTTGCAGAGAGGGAGGGAACAAGGATCTAATATTATCAATTTTGTCAATGAAAAATTTCAAAAATTTCTCACAGACCTCAGTGCTGGACGATGGGGTTGGGGAGAGTGATGGATTGATTATTGAGTTAATAGTGTTGAATAGAATTTTGGGTCTGTTGGCATGTTGATTAATACCCAACTTAGTTAATAATAAGACATGTTAAGATTATTGCAAAATGTGCCATGGGTGTTTTTCAGAGATTATCATAGAACCTGTGTGGAGTAGAAAATTGTAGCCAACTATGGCAATTGGCATAACTTGAACCAGACAGGGTAGGCTATAAAGTCAAATATGAGACCACTTTTCCATACAATGCAATTCTAACATGTGAAGTTGATTGGAAGGGTTTATTTGCTGATGAAAACTCATCCCGACCACCTTTTGGGACAAAACTGACAATCATTTATACAAAAAAGTACAAATTTTAAATAAAAACAGAATGCAATGATGTGGACGTTTCAATTTTCAATATTTTATTAAGAATACAACCTAGATAACATATCACATGTTTAAACTGGGGAATCATGTTAAGGGGGAAATAAGTTGGGTAACACTTTATTTTAAGGATCACATGTTAGCCAATAATACCCAATTAATGGCTTTATTAGTGACTTGTAAGGCATGTGTTAAGCAACATCAATCATTTATTAGGCATGTATTCACAAATTTCTTATTTATGATGAATAACGCCTTTATTCTTGAAATGACCTTAATAAGGACCTAGTGGGCCTTGATTTCAAGTTACTAATAAGTAGTATGTGCCAGAAGAGAACATGTAGCCTAGTATAGGCCTACTGTCTGAAAAACTCCCTAACAGTGGGTGAACAGTTGTAGAATAAGCAAGCATATGCAACGTGGGCAGTGAAATATAACATTGAGGTGTAGCTGCATGCTCGCATATTCAACAACTGTTCTCCCACTATACGGGATTTATTTAGATACTTGGAGTTTATACATCTTCTGGCATTTAGAACTCATTAGCAAATAGAGATCAAGGCTTATTAAGATGATAAAGAATACAGGCCTACTTTTCAGAATATGCATAGCCTATTTTAAGTGCAAAATATGGTGTATTACCTCTACGTCTTCATTGTCACAGCTGTACAATGCAGATTCTCTGATTGTGTATTACTCGTAGGCTGCAACAGATCCTCTGACTGTGTAAACTGCAAGAGGGAATATTAATCTGTCGCAACAAAGTTAGTTAAGTTGGTAACTAAGTGGAAATTGTGATGGATTTCTTTCTAGATCTTGACATGACATGTATAACAGCTTAATCAGATAACAGTAGCCTTGGGAAACGGGGCCCCCTCGGTTGCTCGCGCCGCAATTGGAAATTCAGGATCTCTACTGAGCTAAAGAAGTCTTTCTATACTGCCACTATAGAATAAATTATGGGAACATCTCTACATGGTATGGAAACTGCTTACCTCACTCATGTCAGATGTAGCGATACGCGCGTTCATCTGATATTCAGCGATAGACGAGATATTTCAGGAGCCAGAAATCCTTGAATCTAACTGGGCAAACGGCTTGTCCATCAATTTAATTGACGTACACTGCAGCCAACCACATCGAAACCAACCGATGATGCTGGTTACGTTTGTTGGATTGGTTGGATTCAAAACAGTTACTTATTCGCTACGTCACACCCTCTACAGCAGCTAGCGGCCCTGATTGGTCCGGTTAGAGAATAATGGCTTGAAATCTCTCTGATGGGCTTCAACATCAGATCGTTGCGCGGAAGTGCCTTACGAAAGTTACGTAGCGCATGATCTGACGTGAGTGAGGTAAGGAAACTGCACCTCTCTGATAAATAATCATAATATATTCCAGGCGATGTCAGACCAGGGCAAACAGGATTATCAAAGACATTCACCACCCCAGTCATACTGTTTTTGTAAGACTGCCTTCTGGACAACGGTTTCATTCCATGTTTTAGTGGTTTAAATGATTATTTCAATCACTCACTAACACTGCATCCATATGACTACCTATGGATTGTGTTGTATACGTGTTGTAGTGAGGCCAATATTGAACAATATCAAACAGGTGTCCTAAATGTAGCCTAGGGTTGCTAATAGAAGACAAACAATGATGTGAGCATTGACGTGAACAGTGTTTTCATTGCTTCTTCATTGCGCCAAAGAGCATGGCTTGTTGATATCGACGTAGGATGCAGAGGCTTCCCAGTTACATCAGTGCGCTACCTCTTGCAGAACCTTGGCCTTGAACCAAAGCACCTGAAGAAGGCCATTAGGGAAATAGGACAGCTAGCTGAGACTAGTTCAAAATGGCTGTGGTTAAGGAGATCCCACAGTTGGAACCCTTCTGCAGGCGAAGGCTACTCCCTTTGCTGACCCACTCAGGTGAAGCGTACAGGCTGAGGGTCGAAACGCTAGTGAACCTGAGAAACCTGCTGATGATGCAGATCGAGATATGCCCGAGGAAAATAACAATTAAAAGCTATTGTTTTTGATGATCAAACCAGAGCTGCTAACAAATTTTGTTCTGATGGTATTTACAAAACAACACGAAAAACATGCTCTGCCCACCGTCTATTACAGTTTACAGGGACATTGAGATTCAGCCATTAAACAATTAAGTACTTTAGTAGTTTAAAGGGATAAATTATGTAAGAGCATTTCATACAAAAATATATACTGTTGTGTGCCTGTAAATGACACTAAAACTTTCAGATTCGACTCATCACTGCAAAAGTTGTGAACAGGGCGGAAACCTCCACGTCAATTACAGTTCAGAACTCTCAATGCGAAGTTCTCAATTGTGACATAGCTGATGAGACGGGTACCATAGGGCTTGCCCTATGGAACAATTTAATTCCAAAAGTGAAGGAAGGACAGACATACACGTTCAGAAATCTAAGCACACGCACATTTAACAGCACAATTTCAGTAACGACACACAAGCATTACACAAGTTGAAGACTTAAACATACACATTGACACAGATTATATTTTCACAATAGAAACTGAAATCATTGCCATTAATTTACAAATTCACAAACAATGTCAGAAGTGCCATACCAACCAAAGCAAATTGGCTAACACACAGTTGCACAGATGCAGTGGATGTAAAACTCTAAGAAAAACAAGTAACTATACCATGCATCTAAACGCAATTATAACAATAGACAATCCGGAATTGACATTAACATGCAGTAATACAGTTATGCAAACATTTTTAAGCCAGACGGGCTTTATGGATTTCAAAGATGGCCAAGCGATAGAAGAATATCTTCTCAGCACAACATTAACATTGGCTTACACTAGTGATCTCAAAGTGACACAAATAACACTTTAGGCTGTGTGTGTTTTCACCAAAAGGTGGAAATTCCACTCTCACCCGCTTTACACATGTATCTGTTGAAATGTAATGTTGAAAAAGTGATAAAACATTGGTAGGACTGTGAGCCAGTGAGTAGGCCTACACACCTCCATCATTAAGTTTGCGAATGGCAGTGGTCATGGACCTGGTCAGCAACAACAATGAGCAGGCCCACCTGGGCCAGGTTGAGGAGATGGTTCAACGGTGTCAGTCTAACAGCTTGACAGTTGACACTGAATGTTAAGTCTAGGAAATGATAGTGGAATATAGGAGGCAGCTAGCCTGGCAAATGGCAAACTAAAATCACAAGTGATATTTAGTCTGGGGACCTACCTATTGCATTTCTCGTAGCAGACGCATCGTTTACGATTGTCCAGAGTCGTTTATTGGGTGCTACGAATGTCTATCATAGCGTCTGTATATACCGCGGAGCCAATACCAGAGCCACCATGTGACGTAAAATGCAATCGAAGGCCGTACAAATCCCTTTTTGTTCTGCGATTGGATACCGAAAGAAAGCGAGAAAAACGACCATGGTCACCATGCTGCTTTGCAGAGTGGAATGAAATAAGCGCGCAAAGGAGCATGGGAACTCCCAGGCTAGGAGGCAGCTGAGTTATTAAAGATCAGCAAGCAGCCTGTAGGAACCATAACCAATCACCAGGGGCCTCATGTACTAAAGGTGCGTACGTACAAAAACAGTGCGTACGCCATCTGTCACGCTCACGGTCGGATTTACTAAAAGTGACTTGAACGTTTCCCACGCCACTTTCATTTCAGGCGTATGCACATTTCCAATGATTTTGTCAATTGGCGGCACATAGAGGCAGTGCATTGTAACAACATTAGTTGACCATGAATGCACAGCGCTGCATTGTTTGCACACAAGTAGCCTAGGTTCATATCTTCAAACATGGCTTAATAAAAATGTTAACTTCGAAGTTGCTGAAATAAATAAACAAACAAGTTGCGCATAGCGACAGACCACAGTTAAAGCTTGTTTATGATGTAGTGCGAATATTTTATGTAATTCCAATACATGGGTGATATGACAGATACACTATATTGCATATTTTTTTCAGATCGAATGCATTGCTGCATGTAAAGCTCTGTTGCATTTATTTGCTCATTGTCGTAAGTGCACCTTGTGTTTGCTGTAACTTATGCTCATCTTTTCTATTCAAATGTCCGTCCATTCTGCAATAAGTGTCCATGATTTCATCTTACAGAGACACGTTATTCTTGATATTCTTTTAATGGTTTAATATCTAAATATCCTAGTTCATTAAAATGGCCACATGCAAGCTGCAGGTTAACCAAAATCCAGAGTAATCAAGGAACCTTTTATCTAGCCGGGCTCCGCCCTACTGGTGAGGCAACGCCTTCGGCTCAGCTACACACAGCAGGGCCACCCACTTTTTCGGGAACCAATCAACTTTGAGCAGCTCCAACGGCTCTCAGTCCTGTTCAAGCGATTCCCTTCGCGTCACATACGTCAGAGGAAAGAGTGGTATGATTGGTTTGGCTTCGGCACAGCATTTTCTAACATCGACCAGTAGCAAACCGAGGCATTTCATGAAGGCGGGTCAACAATGCTTTTTGAGAAACGTTGTTATACGGGCTCTTGGTCAGACCAAAGTCTCGTAGAGCTTTGAAAGTCGATGGCAATCAGGCTACCTTTTACCAACATCGCTTTATCAACCTGCTGCGCTCTCATTCTAACTTTTATTTTATTGATCAAAAGACGTAAAACACCTCCACTGCTTCACACATTTCCCAAAATCAAGCGCATGTAACTTGTCTGATTCAATTAAATGTTGGATGCAAATAGCGGCCGATAAAACTATGATTACTTTACATTGTGAGACACTCCATTTCCTTCTTTGCGGAGGTCTTTCCCCTCTGCTTTGCATAAATAATTGAGGGAGGAGAGAGGGTGGAGTGTTGTGCTCGTGCATGTGCATTTAATTTCATGTTGATTTGGATGTACAAAGAAAGGCTGTGTGAAATCGTGTGTACGCACTGTTTCGTACATTAGATTAGATTAGTTTCAGGCTTTCTCCATACGCACGGATTTAGTATGATTCCCACGCAACTTTTAGTACATGAGGCCTCTGGTATGGGAACTCCACAGACAGATTGTAGTATACTGCAGAGTAGCAGCTGAACACACACACCATCAGAACTGGAGGCTATTCAAAACTGCCGTAACGGAGCATAACGTTGAACCCAACGCAAACGACGTCGGGCTGAACATACTGTTGTGTCACGTCAGTGCAGCAACAATGGAAGCCTGGAGGGCCATTCTGCAGACAAGGAAATAGCTGAACTTGACAACAACCTCTGTAGTTTAAATGTATCATTGTTAGGAATGCTACAAAATGATAACATTACCACTGCTTTTGCCGTCACCAGAGGACAATCCAACACAACATGAATTTGTGTTATATTTAGCACTAGCGCTTTAAATCTCAGAGCTTCCGATACACCTAGATGCTCATTGGGATTGTGATGAAAAGCTGAGTGATCCCAGGAAATACAGAGAGGCAGTGGGTAGCCTAATTTACCTTACTTCATGCACGAGACCTGATTTGAGCTATGTTGTTAGTAAACTGTCACAGTATTTCAGTGAACCAACAGAAGAGCAGTGGACAACTGTAAAGCATGTACTGAAATATCTGAAGGGCACAAATGACAAGATGCTCTGTTACAGGAAATGTGATGAAGGGTTAAGGGTGATCGCTTACAGTGATGCAGATTGGGCAGGTGATACAAATGACCGACGTAGTACATCTGGTTATTGTGTTAGCCTATGTAAGAATGGTCCTCTAATATCCTGGAAAACCAAAAAGCAGTCAACTGTAGCATTGTCAACATGTGAGGCCGAGTATATTGCATTGGCTGCTACTACACAAGAGTGTTTGCATTTGACTCAACTACTTAAACATCTTGATGATTATCAGTATGGTGTGCCTATGATTTATGAAGACAATCAAGGTACGATTGCATTGGCAAAGAATCCTGTTAACAGACAGAGATGTAAGCATATTGATATCAAATACCATTTTGTGAGATCAACTGTAAACAATGGAAATGTGTTTTTAGAGTATTGCCCAACAGATCAGATGGTAGCCGACCTAATGACTAAACCTGTTACAAAAGTGAAGCTACTTACCTTTTCTACATTCTTGTTTGGGTTCTAATCTAAGATGAAATGTTGTTTGTTTCCATGATGTTTCTTTGTTTTGTTTAGTTTTGTTTTGTTTTTGTGGTTGTGAATAATATGTGAGCAAGTGGGGGTGTTAATTGATTGACTGATCTGGTTAACGAGTGTGCTCCCAATTATTATGGATCCCTCTCAGGTGTGTGCCATGTGACTCTGCCATGTGATGTGTTACTTAAACCACACCTGGGGTTCATTCAACAGCACATTGTTACGCACCGGTGCGTTGCGTTAGCCTAATTGAATGATAAGTTTGCTCGTTACGCTGCACACCGGTGTGCAACATGCTTCTGAGGTAGTTCACTCTCGTTTGATGGGTGTGTCAGAGGTGTTCACCAATCAGCACGTAGGTGTATTGGAAGCTCTGAGATTTAAAGCGCTAGTGCTAAATATAACACAAATTCATGTTGTGTTGGCTAGTCCTCTGGTGACAGCAAAAGCAGTGGTAATATTATCATTTTGTAGTATTCCTAACAATGATACATTTAAACTACTGAGGTTGTTGTTAAGTTCAGCTATTTCCTTGCCTGCCACCATGTGCAGAATGGCCCTCCAGGCTTCCATTGTTGCTGCACTGACGTGACACAACAGTATGTTCAGCCCGGCGTCGTTTGCGTTGGGTTCAACGTTATGCACCGTTACGGCCGTTCTGAATAGCCTCCTGAACCAATAAACAATTGATTGTGTGTTTCCAGCATGACCTGTCTCCATTTTCATTTCTAGACTGGTATCTAGTCAGCTCAGTTTAACATGAACACCTCTGACACACCATCAAACAAGAGTGAACTACCTCAGAAGCATGTTGCGCACCGGTGTGGAGCGTAATGGGCAAACTTATCATTCAATTAGGCTAACGCAACACACCGGTGCGTAACAATGTGCCGTTGAACGAACCCCTGAACTCCCAACTCTGCAACTATACCAGTAAGTTTAATGACTAATATGCTGCCTATAGGCCTTAAGTGTGGCAGGACGCCCATTGGCGTCTCCCCAAAATGACTTTCAGGTGCAGGCTAATAGGGAGGCGGACCCCAAGGCACTTAACCACATTTAAACCAATCCCCCACACCAACACATCTGCATGGCATGATGACTGGTCGGACAAAGGCAACACACTATCCAATATAAACGACTGATAAGCTCTTGTGTCACGAAGAATAGTCACAAATTTCTCTGCCTTAATCAATGGGCGAATTCAACAGGCGTAACGTTTTGTAACGTAACGCAACAGTTCCCATTCATCCCTATGGGTGACGTAGTAAACATTTCGTAACGTTACGTCGTCTTGAAAACGCCAAATGTTTGTTTTAGCAAAACGTTAGTGCAGATGGGAATTTCCTACAATCTTAAGGGGGTGCTTGTGCAACAACAGCGTGTTTTGCTTTTCATTATGAAAGAGATTCTATCCACATTTTAATTCTCATGAATGTGCCATGTTAACCATATCAACGTGTCAAAGCAATGGGAAAGTGTCAACACTTTTAAGCTTTATTGAACCAGTAACGCCTTACGGAGATGGCACAAGTATCGGTGCCCCTGTGTCAAATGTTTTGAGTGTCGTTAGTCACGTGAGTTTTCAATTTTGATGCGAGCTCCGATACAGTGTGCCGAAGTAGATTGCTTTGTAGGAATGATGTAGGCTTCGGTTCCTCCGCGTTACACATCCCACCTCTACCAAACACACTAGTATGAGTTAAAGGTCCCATATTACCCCTTTTTCCAAGCTAACTTTTTAGCTCTAATGTTCAGAACAGGTTGTTTCTCATGGGGCTGCATCAGGTAACTAGACAGCTGCAGCCAACACACTGAGTATTTCCCCTGTAGCCTATGACAGACCACCCCTAATTAGTCAATTGATCATTTTCATTGTTCTCAGCTGCAAAGTGCCTGCCAACTTCTCTCGGATCATTCAGATGGGGAAGATTAACCTCCCTAACTAACCAACACAGGGGAAAATGACTTACAAAAGAAATGGCAGGAGACCAAGAGAAAACAGAACAAAGGAAAACATGGCATGGCGGCTGGTAAGGCAGCTTGGAGAAGGATGAGCGCCGGCAACGCGCCATGGAAGGTTTAAATATGATGACGTCCTGTCTCAGGCATTTTCCATCCGGTGATGTCATGAGCAGGTCCTGGCTAGAAAGGACAATCATCACTTGCATCCGCTATAGCCTCTTTCAGCTTCGTTATACTGTAAATCAAGATGAATAAAATGTATTTATTTTTGAAGCACCCCACAGTATTGAGCTGTCTTCTGATGTATATAAACACTCTTTTTCAGGAAATATTTAAATGAAACAAAACAAAATTGTAATCAGAAGCCAGAGAAAAAGTCTAATAACTGAATTCCCTCATTATATATACCACAGCTAATCTTGCTGATAGACAGTGTCATTGCAAAAGGGTACTCCTCTGACTACATTTTTCCTATGAATAATTGGATGGATTGCAACACCTCATCGGATCATACCTCCTGAGGTCAGTCAGAGAGGTCAGAAAGGGCTGACCTGAGCAAAAGTCATAGGAAGTAAATGGATGAAAGGTCTGATCATGTGTGGAGACTTTTGGAGTGTATAAAAGGGTCCCTAGCTCACACCAAAGACAAGTCAACCTCAGGGTCTTCAGAGGAGCTCATTCAGTGAAGATATACATCACCATACACCAACAGGAACCATGCAGCTTCTTAGACCATTCATGGGTAGCCTGGCTATCTTCAACATTATCCTGTCCCTCACAGTGTTAGAGACTGGTGAGTACTTCATTTGTATTCAATTACTTGCAATTGTCAGTCTAAATCTTATCACGGCACTCCAGTCACTTCAGTGACGCAAGCCTGCTCACACATGCACTCGCACACACACGCACAACAGCACACGCGCCGTAGGCAAAAGAATGCAGGTTAGATACAGCAGCTGTAATATGGGCACATTCTGGGCTAATTCGAGATGTGTATAGCCCATTTGTAGGCTATATTAAAATACATTTTCAGGAAAAAAATGCTACTTTTCATAGGTACTTTCAATGTAGAAAGTTTTATTTTGATTGGACTAAAGGGAAAAAAATAGCCCTAGTCAGGCCTATATTGGTAGACACCTCGAGTTGACGAGAATTTAACATATGTCCTCAATTAGGATTTCTTAGGACTTTTAGTATGTTGTTCAGGACTATGTTGTTCAGAGAAATGATCTATGTTGGAAAAAAAACTTTTACAATTACTTTTTGGCCCCAACATGGGTTATTTTGCTAGGACTTAAGTCTGCTACACTATGGAGATGGAGGTGAAATATCCTCTTACACAAAGTGGTCTCTTCTCTAATGGTGTGTCCAGAATGAAACAATAGCCAGATAAGGTGTTCGCCCAGGGCACCAAAGAGGGTAGGACCGCCGGAGCGTGTCTTATGTTCCCACAGCTCTACGTTCCCACAGCCCTATATTCTCACATTTCTATGTTTTATTTTCTTTCTTTCTTCAGTCAGGTACTATAGTCCCACATTTCTACCCCTGCCTGGTAGACCCCCTATGTAAGTTCAAGCAAGATTCGATCTTTGGTATTATTTGCCCTCAATGGTGCCTTCCAGGTAGTGGGGTTAGATTTAGGGCAGTGGCGTCGCCAGGCGATTTTTACGGGGCTTTAGCCCGGGGTAATTTGAGCCGAGCCCGGGGTAAATTTTTTTTGAATGCTTTATACATATAACTTTACAATTCAATAATCTGCCATAACTGAAATACTTGTTTCGCTGTTTTATTCCGTTATAGTTTGTTTTCTTGTCTCACAGCCTATCAAAATAAGGAAGGATCATATTTACTTGTCTCTGATTAGGCGAAGTCGGCGCGGGGCGGGGCGGGGCTGAACAGCAGGGTTCGAGTTAGGTGGGAGCCAGTGGGAGCTGAGCTCCCATAGAGAGAGGTCTGGCTCCCATGAAAGCAGCAAACTCAAACATCTGTGGGGGCTCTGACAATACAATAGTATAATATTTTACTGACAAATAAAGTTATCATAAGCGGGGATCAAACCGAGCTATGGGAGGTGGAACCTTTTTATGGAGTTGCGAGCGCGCCAAGCGCTTGTTACAGGGGTGTTTTTGATCATCTTTTCTTTTTGTGTTATTGCCTTATTGGCATGCTGTTATTATGTTCTCTGATGATAAAGGGGCACGGTATGCTTGCGCAGTTGCAATGTATAGGTTGTAAACACAAATCAATGTCTTAATTGATTGTAAACCATGATTTGGTTGTGACCGATAGTTACCGTGCGTAACAGTCGGGGTTTGCCTCTGACGCGAGAGGATCTAATGATGGTATGTTATATTGCCTAGTTTGTGGGCCTTGCCCCTGATTATTTTCAGTTTGATCAGTGTTTTGTTTGTTTAGTTTGTTTGTTAATTTGTTATGTTATGCACCCCGCCGGTGGCATAATATAAAATAAAAGAAAGACGTCTGCATTATTCCGTTTCCATGCCTTGAGTCTACCACCCGCCGGACACACTCCGTTACAATGCCACTGAAAATGTGGCCGCTTGCTTATTTCGGTTTCAGCCTACTTCAATAAAGCCAAACATAGGCCTACTGTAGCTCCAGATAGTAAGATAATGCGCGGCTCTCCCTAGGTCAACCTCTCTCCTAGATATTGCTTTAACCAGGCTATTCCGATCATGCTGCGCATAATGTAAACTTTATCGAGGATTTCGCGCAAGTAGCATATTCACCGAAATTAATAAGTGCCAGTTCACCGTTATGCATAACATTTAGCCAGAGGTCCGGGAGAGAGAGATAGAGAGAGACATTGTCAACTTCTCACATTGTAAGGTCAGTGCTTGCTTCCCATTACTTTCAAAAGTCCGCAAAGCCTTTACCGAACTCATGCGCAGTTGCGCAGACTGGAGAACGAAAAAAAAAAAAAAAAAACATCCCATACACCCCCCCCCCCCCGCAATTAATTCATGGGCTCCCACGAAGATGGAATCATAACTCGAACCCTGCTGAACAGGGACCCGAGATGAGTCTCGTGGAGCATGTGTGAACAGTTTTGGGAGAGATATGCGCTTTTGCTAGTGAGCTGTAATGTTGTGCAGAACTGTAAGACTGTTTGGCCAAATGATCTTACAGTTTTAAGAGTGTAATTTCTGTTTCAAGAAATGAGCCAAAGCAACAGAGAAAAACTGCAATAACCATACCCTGCAAAGAAAATTCTAATACCATAGATCTTCATTGCCTTTTTCATTTCACGTGCGTGTGCGTGCCCCCCCCCCCCCCCAAAAAAAAAATTTTCAGCGCGCGCTCGCGCGCGCATTAGGAAACACCCTGGGGCTGAGCCCAGGTTGTCCTTAAAGTCTAGAAACGCCCCTGATTTAGGGTAAGGGTAGGGTGTTGCGCTGCCTAGATTTATATTTGCAATGAAAACGATCTTCATCCACTCTTGTTTTCAGAACGTTTTGCATCCACATTCCACAACGATTTTATATTCATCCACCTCAGCAATCATTTTTTAAATCGACCACAGCAATCATTTTTGGAATCATTTTCAGACATAATCTTCCATTCTAATGTGAACGGAAGGGCTAACTGGATAAATATTACCTGTGTTGGTGTGAACATGCCCTTATCGGAACATATTGCTGTGGGAAAATAGGGTCTAATTAAAAAAAAAAAAAAAAAAAAAATCTTTATAATGTGAGAGCATGGGGCTGTGGGAACATAGGGCCCAATTTCCCAAATTTCCTAAGAAATGTGGGAACATAGGGCTGTGGGAACATAGAGCCTAATTTCCAAAAATTCTGTGAAAAATAAAAATTCCTAACAAATGTGGAAACATAGATCTGTGGGAACATAGGGTTGTGGGAACATAGAGCTGACCCCGGACCGCCCCTGTTATGGAGCTCGATACATTTTATGGATAAATGCGTAATTTTGCAATAAACATAAAATTTCCGAAACTAGTTTTCTTTGTTATGTAACTGAACGCACGCTTTGGTAGACAGCCTTTCAATCAGGCCTCTTAAAGGGAAATCCTGTCAAATTTCAACAAGAGCTCTATTGCTCAAGCTACTTGAGATTAGTCAATACTGAAGACGCAAGACATTTTGGTCCAACCATATAGGTTTCCTTGAACAGAGAATAAGCCCTGACAGTTAACCCAATGGGGCAAGTTTTCAAAACTGTGTTTACAGCATTTAAACATGCTCCAAATATCACCCCAAAAGTTATACAACATCATCAGACACATTACACCACATAACTGTATTGTGTATGGCAACAAATGGCTGGGAAAGTGGTTAAAACTGTGAGCTTATGCAAGCAGCCCAATATTGTTTGTTTACAAAACGGTTTTGTAAACACTGCATAAAAACACAATTTTAAGCACTTTGTTAGACATTTGTAGTCAAAAACACTACAGAGGTGTGTTGTAATGTCTCTGATGATGTTACAAAGCTTTTGGGGTGACATTTGGTGCATGTTTAGATGCTGAAAACAGTTTTGAAAACTTGCCCCATTGGGTGAACTGTCAGGGCTTACTCTCTGTTCAAGGAAACCTATATGGTTGGACTAAAATGTCTTGCGTCTTCAGTATTTGCTAATCTCAAGTAGCTTGAGCAATAGAGCTCTTGTTGAAATTTGACAGGATTTCCCCTTTAAGGGCAGACCCGGGGGAGAAATGAGTTATTTCTGATTTTCTGGTTTAAATAATCAAATCTTCTCTCAATCACCAATATTTGAAAAACAAGGCTAAAAGGCTATTGTGGATGAACAAAGACCAAAAACTCGATTTTTGAAAACTGAATAAAATTTTCCATTTCAAAACAGCGTCTCTGCTTTTATTTTGATACATTTTTGCAGCGGAAGTTGATTTACATAGTAATGGTGACTCGCTGGCTGCACGGCCATATGAAAATGTTAGTTTAGATAAGTGTTTCTGAAGGGCGGAGGGAGGATGGCTGAGTTTGGAGGACTGAGGTGTGATCCGGGAGGAAGTGACGGAGGAGGAAGTGAAATCGAAGTAGACGCTGACAGCGAGGTAGCCTAGACTCTAGACGTACCCCTAGTGGTAGCAAATTTGAATTTGCACAGAGGTACGTCTATTACCTCACTCACGTCAGACGAGATATTTCAGGAGCCAGAAATCCTTGAATCTAACTGGGCAAACGGCTTGTCCATCAATTTAATTGACGTACACTGCAGCCAACCACATCGAAACCAACCGATGACGCTGGTTACGTTTGTTGGATTGGTTGGATTCAAAACAGTTGCTTATTCGCTACGTCACACCCTCTACAGCAGCTAGCGGCCCTGATTGGTCCGGTTAGAGAATAATGGCTTGAAATCTCTCTGATGGGCTTCAACATCAGATCGTTGCGCGGAAGTGCCTTACGAAAGTTACGTAGCGCATGATCTGACGTGAGTGAGGTAAGTACGTCTAGAGGCCACTGATAGAAACCCGTTTTAGCCTTCCTCTGGAGGCGGATAACCAATCACAGCGCGGTATGTGTACAGGAAATCGTAAGGCGGGCTTTGTACGATGACGACAGCCCTGCTCAAACCAGAGCGGAATCGTCTTTGGCTTTAGTTTTGGACGAATTGCACTTGTCATTTTCTTTGAAAGTGAAACAAGAAAGTGCACTGAAGTTTTTCGTTCTGAAAAAGATGTCTTTGCCGTGTTACCGACGGGCTACGGGAAAAGTTTGATATACCAGCTGGTACCACTGGCCGGAACGCTAGCCTATTACGTGGAGAGGCAGTTTGAAAGACAACGCAATCACCCGCCCCTCCATTGAGGTACAGTCTATCAGTGGTCTTCAGACTATACATTCTTATGATATAGTCTGATGTGTCAGGCTAACTGCGAGGTGGATAGTGAGAACCAGTGGCAACAGGTTGAACACAGACGCAAGAAAAGAAAAGATAGAGACTCTTCTGATGGAGAATCCAGACAGGGAGTACATACACCTAATGTTAAGATTAAAGTGATTTTACGTTTTCAATCCCCGTGTACACTTAATCCACTGAAGGTTAGCGACGCCATCCACAAGATGGTAGGTGATGTGTTGCTTGTTAAGACACTAAGAGATGGGAACCTACTGATGATGTGCAGAGATAGGGACCAACAACAGGGATTAATGAAATGTAAATCGTTACTTGGCAAGGAGGTTACACCCCAAATTTGGGAAGAGAAAGGGAAAGCAATGGGGGTGATATCAGGAGTATCCACTGAAATGACCGAAGAACAAATCAAAGCTAATGTCAGAGGAGTTGGAGTAGTAAAAGTTAAGCATTTACCTGTCACTAGAAATGGTGTTAAGGGGCCCAGTCTGTCTGTACTTTTGACCTTAGAGGAGGATGAGCTGCCTGAGAGAATTAAAATTGGTTACATTAGTTATACTGTTAGGCCCTATGTCCCGCCACCGATTTGGTGCTTCAAATGCCAGCGCTTCGGACACATTGCTGCAGCATGCAAGAGCAAACTCCGCTGTGCTAAATGTGGAGGGGAACACGAGTATGGGAAGTGTGAGAGGGGAGCTACAATCAGATGTTGTAATTGTAGAGGAGAGCACAGTGCTGCCTATAAAGGCTGTGAGGCGCACGAGAGAGCGGTTCAGGTCCAGAACTTAAAGGTGAAAGAGAAGATTACCTATGCTGAGGCTATCAGGAAAGTGAAGACGGATAATAACAATAACAGGCCTAGAACAGCTGTGACTCTGCCCCCAGTCCAAAGTGTACATACCTGTCGTAGTATAACAAAAGATACACTCATTGTGGAAAAGAAGAAATTTGTAGCGTTTATGGTGGAGATTGTGAACTGCTCTGCTCAAACAAGCAGCCGAACTGAGAGAACTAGGATAATAGCAAAAGCCGCAGAAAAGTACCTTGACGTTGATGAGATGTCAGTTGAACTAATTAACGCAATTCTTACAGGAAATACAGAGGCACATACAGGGTTACCAGAATCACAGTTCAGTGTACTGGACTCACCATGTTAAGTATTCTACAATGGAATGCAAGGAGTTTAGTTGCCAATGGGCAAGAACTAAAGCACCACATTCAGGAGCTGTCAATTAAACCTAACATTATTTGTATACAGGAATCCTGGTTAAAACCAATGTTTGATTTTATTATATATGGTTATGCTGCTGTGCGTAAAGATAGAACCTTAGCTGCAGGTGGAGGAGTTGTTACTTTCATCCAACAGGGGTTTAATTATAGGGCTATCAGCAGCAGTGAGGAGCTTGAAGCAGTTACAGTGGAGGTATGTGTCAATAACTCAAAAATAAGAATAGTTACATTTTATAATCCCTGTCAAAGAATAAACAGAGAAATGCTGGATAATGCGTGCAGGGCGGAAACCTCCAAAGTTATTCTGTGTGGAGATTTTAATGCACACAGCACCCTGTGGGGAAGCACTAGAACAGACAGAAATGGGAATGTTATTGAAGAATTTCTAGATGATAATGTGCTAGTGTGTCTTAACGATGGAAGGGGCACTAGATATGATGCAGCTCATGGTGCAGAGTCAACGTTAGATCTAACATTTGTTTCACAACAACTAGCAGGGAACTGCACATGGGATGTAGATAGCGACAATGCAATGGGCAGTGACCACTACCCTCTCTGGATACAGATGGCAAGTACGGTTAACGCCCCCAAAATGCGATGGAGTCAGCGTGGGGGATAACAGAGGCCAATTTAACATTATGGTGAATGGACAAGGTAGAGAAAGGTGCTTAACAATAATAGATCACTTAGTAAAATTGAAAAGTCCATATAATATTAGATATTTTGTCTAATCATGACCTGTTTGCCTGCTTGGGTTTAGACTAAAACATTTTTCCCATGGTTTGTTTATTGCAGAAACACTGACAGAAATGTCATGAGCTGTCTCTGCTCCTGTCATAACTGAAGCGGACGGTTACTTAACGTAACCATGGTTCTCTGATAACATGAGTGAGGTATCTCACTATGGGGAAGCGCTGTTGTAATTTTGTGCGTATAATCACGCAACAATAGAGACGGCCCGACATCAAGTAGTTGAGAGACAACTCGAGCTTTAATGCAACACAGTTTCGAAACCGGGAGCTCAACAGCCGCAATACACACAGGTAAGCAGGCAGATCGAACTCCCCGACCATGGAGCATGGTCCCACATTTATCCTACACAAGTTGCACAATAAACAATAAACATTTCAAACTTAAACAGGTTGCAACAGAGTAGATGCCTGTTAATGAGACGAATATTTAGGGTGTTGTGATAACCTCGTCTGGCGCCGCAGTATCTTGCTCCTATCTGCACAGGTGGACATACCGTGCATTTTGGGCTGGACTCAGCTTGATGATTACCCTATGGCACAACTTGACCAAACATTTTAAACCCCTAGTTTGTGAAACTGCACATTCCTAAAAATTTCCACATTGCCTTCGGCGTGACCAACCACGGAAGCATGTGATTGCACAACGTCTGTCTATAGACAGACCAATCGCAGCCCAGGGGCGGAGCCCCGTCATCCCCTTATAAACGGCTGCGCATCCTTTTACACCATTCTGTAGAAAGCTTTCCCCCGTGCCTAGGCAAGATGGGGAAAATTGTGAGATACCTCACTCATGTTATCAGAGAACCATGGTTACGTTAAGTAACCGTCCGTTCTCTTTCAAACATACGCTCGGTATCTCACTATGGGAAGATATAGCCAACTCCCGTATTGCAAGCCTTCCGAAACAACTCTTGCAAATACACGTAAAGTGCAGCAAAAAAGTCGAAAGCAACAGACATTTACACACTAAGCACTGCGTGCGCCAGTGACGATGCGGTAACATCCAATCTGTAATAACGAATAAACGTATCAGGGCTTGCCCTAGCCTAGAAATCTAGACCCCCCTAGCGGCAGCAAATTCATTTGGCCACTACAGGAGTCTAGCCAGGCTCGGCAGAGAAGAAAGCGCCCAGATCTAACTTGTATCAGACCAATCAAATCGTCCTGAGGGGTAAGGGAGAAGTGACGAAAGAGAGTTGCAGAGATCTCCGTCTTTTTGTTACGCTGAAGCAAATTCAAAATTTGTGGAATGGAACTTATAAACTGAGTCGCTATCGTTTTATGGAGTTATTGAGAGTTTTTTGCATGTATCCCTGATATTCCCCAACTGGTTGTCATCATTTCAAGCCTTTTCAAGGAGTAAGTTGTTACTGTTCGTTTTTGTTGCAGATGAACTTTATTAGATCAGGCAATGACAGTAATTATGATACTACAAGTTATTAGCGAGCTAAAAAATAATAATAATATTAGCGAGCACTAGGCTAGCTAGGGGCGTCTAGATTTCTAGGCTAATCGCGTGCAGAGACGACTTGACAGACAACGACTGCGCCCACCCTCTACCCAATCCAGCCCTTCCAGACTCAAGTACAGAAAATCTTCTGTACAGAGATGGCCTGTCAGGCTAGGCTTGCCCAGCAACCTGCAGCACAAATGTCCTGAGCCGAAATTCCCCGGAAAAACGCCCAGGATGTGCCCATGCCACGAGTAGAGTGCGCTCTTAAACGCTCAGGTGGCTGTAAGCCTCTGGCCTCATATGCCAACCTAATGGCATCAACAAGCCAATGAGAAATACGCTGTTTCGAAACAGGTTTACCCGTGTGCGGAGGAGCCCAGGACACAAATAGCTGTTCACTTCTCCTCACATCTCTCGTTCTGTTTAAGTAAGCTCTCAGCGCACGAACAGGACAGAGTGAGTGCAGTTTCTCCTCTTCCGACGAAGAAAAAGGAGGGGGATGAAAAGACTGAAGCTCAAAAGCTTGACCAAAGTGAGGCGAATCAAGCACTTTCGGGATGAACGCTGGGTTTAGTCTCAGCGATACCGTCGCCCGTCCCTCGTCAAATGTCATGCAAAGAGGATGAGTCGAAAAAGCCTGAAGCTCGCTCACCCTTTTCGCTGATACCAAGGCGATAAGAGGGGCCGTCTTTAAAGTGAGCATTTTCATGTCAATGTGCTCCAATGGTTCAAAAGGCGATTCTGAAAGAGCCTTCAGGACCAAGGACAGATCCCACGAAGGCATGATGTGCTTCGAAGGTGGGCGTAGCCTATGTGCACCTTTCATGAACCGTCTAATCAGCGGGTGGCAGCCGACAGAGCTCCTGTCAAACCCAACATGACAGGCAGATATTGCTGCTAGATAAACCTTGATGGTGGAGAAGGCTTTGCCCTTGTCCAATAGCTCTTGTAAAAAGCACAACACATCAGTAACAGAACACTGAAAGGGAATAACTCCTCTGTTTTCACACCAGTTTTCAAACACACGCCACTTATTATCGTAGAGCGTGCGTGTAGACAGGGCTCTTGCACTTTGAATGGTGGCAATGACCTCGGGGGGAAGACCAGCTGCATTCAAGTTTAACCTCTCACGGGCCAAACCCAGAGCGCCAGCCGTTCCGGATTGGGATGTAGGATTTGGCCCCGAGCCTGGGATAATAAATCCCTGCGCAGAGGGAGAGGCCAGGGCTCTCCCGCTAGCATCTGACTGATCTCCGCCACCCATAGCCTCCCGGGCCAGTTCGGGGCCACTAAGAGGAGACAAAGTCCGTTTTCTCTTACTCTGGCGAGAGTTGGAGATATCAGACTGAGCGGTGGGAACGCATACAGGAGCGTGTCTGGCCATGGTTGGGCCAATGCATCCACACCCAACGGTGCATCCGCGTCCGTGAGAGAAAAGAACAGAGGACACATTGAGCGTTTTCGCGCGAGGCGAAGAGATCTACGGCAGCTCTGCCGTGTTTCTCCCAGATCTGGTTGGTCACCTGGGGGTGAAGCCTCCATTCTCCGTAGAGAGGATTCCCTCTGGAGAGAAGATCTGCCCCGTTGTTCAGTTTCCCTGGGACATGCGTCGCTCGTAGTGAGCTGAGGCGGGTGCTGCTCCACAAAATTAATTTGCGTGCCAACTTGTTGAGTTGTAGTGAGCGTGTTCCCCCTGGCGATTTATGTATGCCACCACAGTCGTATTGTCCGTCCTTACCAAGACATGACAGTCGTGTAGGAACTGAATAAAGTGATTTAGTGCCAGGAACACTGCCATCAGTTCGAGGAGATTTATGTGTTTGTCGCGAAGCCACGCAGGCCATGTCCCGTTGGCTGACCTGCCGTCGTAAACCGCACCCCATCCCGTGAGAGAGGCGTCGGTAGTCAAAATGCATCTCTGGTAAATAACTCCTAGAGAAATGCCTGTCCTGAGATTCACCGGATTTTTCCACCAGCTGAGAGCTGCTAGGCATTCCGGTGAAATTTTCACCATGCGCCTGCGATGACGTTGACGGCACAATCGCAGATCCGCAACCCACCGTTGAAAGTCCCTCATTCTCAGTAGAGCAAACGGGATTATGGAGGTGGAAGACGCCATTAGCCCTAGTAAGCGTAGGCATGTCCCGTAAGACACCCGCTTGTTCCTTTGAAACAGAGCGAGACATTGGCGAAACGCAGTAACGCGTTGTTCGGACAGCATGGCGCGGTAGGAGATAGAATTTATCTGAGTGCCCAGATATTCTGTTGTCTGAGAAGGGGTTAAAGAGCTCTTCTTGTGGTTGATATTGAACCCCAAGCCCTCTAGGTGCGCAGTAAGCGTCGCAGTCTGGCGTTCCGCCTGTTCGCGCGTCGATGCGCACAGGTAATCGTCCAGAAAAGCAGAAATTCTGAGGGGGGTCAGAGCTGCTTCGATACATTTGGAAAAACATCGGGGAGCGAGGCTTAGGCCAGAAGCCATGGACAGGTATTCGTAAGCTCTCCCCTGAAAGGAGAATCTCAGATATTTCCTGTGCGGGCCGAATATGCCTATATGTAGATATGCGTCGCGAAGATCGCATGTTGTGAACCAGTCCCCTCTGCGAATGGAGCGAAACAGAGTGCTGTAAGTGAGCATTCTGAACTTGTATTTCCTGAGACGTTTGTTCAACACCCGCAAGTCCAGGATAGGTCGTAACCCCCCATCTTTCTTTGGAACGAGGAAGTAACGAGAAAAGTACCCCTGTTGACTCTCTTGTAACGGTACTGCTCTGATTGCTCCTTTGCTCAGTAAAGAGTTTATCTCTGACTCTAGAACATGAGCTGATTCCCCACTCGTAACAGATGCTATTACCCCATTGAATGGTGGGGGTTTCATAGCAAACTGAAGCCTGTAGCCCCTGGTTACAGTCGCGAAAACCCAAGCATTCACCTCGCAAGCCTGCCAGTTCGCCACTTTCGCGGCTAGAGAACCTGGCAGGTTTGACATGGGCGGTGCATGAGCACCACCCAGTGGACAAAGGGGCAAAAGACTCTGCCCTGTCTGGTGATTTTTTGGTTTCATATTTTCTGTTGTATGAAACTGCGCCCTTGGCTTTATGCCTGGATGCGTCAGTGAAACTTTTAATATTTTGTGTGTTTTTGGACACCATGTGTGGGGGCACAGTGTTTGTGGAGAACTGTGAGAAAAGATATCCACCCTCTCGCCGCTTTTTAATATGGGCTGGGGGGAGCGATAGTGGAGCGTTCGGGGAAACTGGGCTCCTTGACCGTGGGATGGAGGCGAAAACTTGTCCAGTGCACGGTGAACATCTGGGGCGAACGTCACTTGCCATTTTCCTCTCTTCTGAGGCGGCGGGTGGCAAAGCAAAAGCCCGGGGAGGGAGCAGTCCAGAGATTGAAGAGAGACATCCCATCTGCATATCTCAGGTCCACAGCAATAAACACATAAGAGAGATACCACATCTTAATCCTGCTGCGTATTAAAGGTGTAATAACATGTAACACTAACAACGTCATTTACATGCTCAGATCTCCCTGCGGGCTGGCCTACATTGGGAAGACAACCAGAAGCTTGAAAACAAGGATTGCCGAACATCGGTCCAACATTCGCAACCACAACGAGAAGAGTCCAGTGGCGATTCACTTCAAAGCTGCATCACATAATGTGTCCACTCTCAGGTACATAGGAATTGAACAAGTTAAATGCCCTAGTCGTGGAGGGGATGTCAATTCCCTACTATTAAGGAGAGAAGCATACTGGATATACACTTTGGGGACCTTGTCTCCCAGAGGAATGAATGAAGACTTCGACCTGAGGTCTTTCCTGTGAATTTGTGACTCATGATGTGGTGTCTCTCTTATTATCTTATGGACTCTGGATGTGGTGTCTCTCTTATGTTCTTATTCATCTAGTGCTATGGACTCAAGATGTGGTGTCTCTCTTATGAGTTTATTGCTGTGGACCTGAGATATGCAGATGGGATGTCTCTCTTCAATCTGTATGTACATTTGATGCTTGGACTTTTTAGGTTTTATAGGATTGAACTTTGCTGGCTTTTGCCATAGTGTATATAATGGGGAGGCAATATGTAATATTTTAATGGTACATGTTCTTGGTGTCAAAGGTCATACTGTATAGTGTATAGCACTCTCAATTTTATGTATGGAATATGTCTATGGTGTGTCTTGTGAGCCTATTAAGATCAATTGCTAACACCTGCAATGGGGGTCATGTGACCACCTGGAATTGTATATATAGGGTGTACTTTGTATGTCTTATCAAGTCTGAAGAAGGGTGCATACCCGAAACGTTACGGTAAAATAAAAAATTGTGGGAGCATTAAATCCTGGTTGCAGCGGACTGCTTTTTTTATATATACTTTTGTCTTATAACCACGGACAATGAAGATCATAATAAACTCGACTAAACAATCAACTTTCTTGCTGAAGTTGAATGTTTTTTTATTATTATTATTTCTAAGCTTTTCCCTTGCTCCAAACATTTGAACTCCCTTTTCGCAAATAGCAAACTCGTTTTTTAAATTGGATGTCGAGGTGACAGAATGGGAGGGCATTTAAACTTTTTTGATTCTTGAATCAAGCCAATGAACGCACATTCCCGCTGTTCGCGCTTCCGTGTTTTCTCCGCAAAGGATACACTTCCTATGCTTCCTCCCTTATCGGACCTTTCTCCTCTCTCCACCGTCCTCGTTCCTCTCTCCTTCTCGCAGCAATTAGAGAATTGAGACATCCTCAATGACGTCGAGCCTCGAACAATTTCCGGGGCACAAGGACGGAGGACAGAGGACAGAGGACCGAGCCCGAGGAAGCATATTGATTTGTACCCCTAGTTAAAAGGGTGAAGGCCATTGAAGAAAATGAGCATAGCTAGGTATGAAGGATATTGGTGAGAGCTCACTAGATGCAAATTTTACACTGTTTGAGTTAAAAAGAGCACTAGTAGGAGTTAAAAATACATCACGGAGAGATGGGATTTGTTATAAAATGATTGAGGAGCTATCTGACATGGCGAAAAATGTGATACTGGCCCTATATAACAAAATTTGGGAACAAGGAAAGTTGCCCACTGGGTGGAAACACTCTGTCATACCTGTAGGGAAACCGGGCAAAGATAAAACAGATGTTAAAAGTTACAGACCCATAGCCTTAACGTCTAACCTTTGTAAATTAATGGAGAGGATGATTACCAAAAGACTTGTGCATCAGCTTGAAAGAAGAAGACTGATAGTAGATAAGGGAAGAACTGCCATGGACCCTGTAGTCTGCTTAGAGAATGAGGTGCCTAAAGCCTTAGTTAACAGAGAGTCGGTTTTGGCAACCTTTTTGATATAGAAAAGGCGTACGATATGTTATGGAAAGAAGGGCTGTTGATGAAGTTAAACAAAATGGAAATAGGGGGCAAAATGTTTAACTGGATTAAAGACTTTTTAAAAGACAGGACCATCGAAGTTAGGGTGGGCTCAGAGACCTCAAACACCTATGCAATAGAAAATGGGACCCCACAGGGAAGCGTGTGCAGCCCAATTCTTTTCAACATCATGATTAATGATGTTTTTGATGGAGTGAAGAGAGCTTTATATGCGGATGATGGGGCACTGTGGATCAGGGGCCGTAATAGTAATCATCTGCAGGAAAAGATGCAAGCAGCTATCAACCAGGTTGAGAAATGGTCACTTGAGTGGGGATTCCACCTCTCAGTGGAAAAAACACAAGTCATTTGCTTTTCTAAGAAAAGGGTTAACCCCACAGTCGACCTTACGATATATGGCCAGTCTCTTAAACAAGTTAAGGAGCTAAGGTATCTTGGTGTGTGGTTAGACTGCAAGCTTACTTTTAAAGCCCACATTCAGAAAATTACTGACAAGAGTAAGAAAGCCACAAACCTCTTGAGGTGTCTGTCAAGGTATAGCTGGGGGGCATCAGGATCATCTCTGAAGAGAATCTACACTGCAGTCATAAGGTCAATCTTTGATTATGGGTGTATTGTCTATAAATCTGCAGCTAAGACTACACTAGCTGAGCTGGATAGGGTGCAGGCTAAAGCGCTCTGATTGTGTTGTGGAGCTTTTAGTACTTCACCAGTACCTGCCCTGCAGGTGGAAGTAGGGGACATGCCATTAGGTCTCAGGAGGCTAAAACTCTCACTGGCGCATTGGATTAACCTTCAAGGGCATGAGTATACTCACCCCACCAAGGAGGTGCTGGAAGAATGCTGGGAATATGGGAGTGCTCGGAACCACAGTTTTGGCTGGAATAGTAATAAGGAAGCGGAGGACATGGGGATCAGTTCTATACCTTGCAACCAAACTGTCAGCTTAAGCACAACTCCTCCTTGGCTATTCTGTTCTCCTATCTTTAACTTTGAAACCAAGAATGTGGCTAAGACTACCCTGTATCGAAGTGTACAGCACTTCATAGATGTCATATATGATGACTTTGTACAAATTTATACAGATGCATCAAAGGAGCCGACAGGCAAGACAGGGATAGCTGTGTTTATTCCTAAGTATGAAGTTACAATCCAAAAAAGGACATCCGATCATCTTGCTATTTTCTCTGCAGCATGGACGTTGTTAGGTCCATTTTGGGGGGGTCAAGCCTCCCTAAATTTCCCCCAAGCCCCCTAAGTCTGGGCAGATTATTTTCATTGTATGTAAATTACATCCATTCTTAGCGGTCTCCGTACACCATTGGATTCAGTAGGCTCCAAGCTTTCCAATGGTACTAGTCACTAATTGCTATGATAAACGGTCCACGAGAAAGTCCACTTTTTAAGTACATGTGAAATTTCTCAGTAAATTCTCCAGCTCTGCCTGCATCCACTGAGAGCATTTTTTTCTTGTTGTAACTGATGACGAACTATGCTTCAAATTGAGCAGGAAAAATAGTCTTAAATCTGAAGTTTGGTAGGCTATAGTCTGATCCAGCAAATTTCTAGGCAAGATATTCTCCAAAAGACTGATGAAATATACTGTACATTAGCCTGTAGTCTATGCCATATTAGTTTGTCCTACATGCATTGATGGACATATTTATTTGCTATAGCCTAGCATAATATTGTAGTAGCTATTGTATGCTCATTTTGCAGAATACATGTTTTAGAAACTTTCATATTTGACTGTATCATCAGATGTCCCTAGGATTTGAACTAAGCTAGTTGTTACCATTGTTGTATCTTGCTCAGTGCATTAGACTGAAATAAATGCAGCTATATAGAAGAGCCTAGTTCATTTACACCAGTCATTGATGGAGATATTTGCAAACATCTCTCTTCACAAACCAGTCTGATGAATTGATTTAGACTAATTTTGTTAATAAAAATAGCCTAAGATATGAGATATTGTGATAAATGTCCTTCAAGTAATAGTTGGCAATATACACACATATACACTGTAGGCCTATAATATAATTTATTTATTAAAAATTTTCGGCGCGCACTCTGCGCGCGCATCTACATGTTACCCCTCTGGGGCTAAGCCCCCTTGACTATGGATCCTAGTGACGTCCATGCTCTGCAGAGATGATGGCCATTGTTATGGCACTGCAGTGGGTAGAGGAAGTGAAGCCTATAAAACGGTTATCTGCTCAGATTCCATGTCTTCATTAACTAGTATCCAAACAGGGAGATCTGCAAGCAGACAGGATCTGCTAGATGAAGTGCTCCAGTTAATCTACAGGATAGCCAAACTAAATATTATTCTACATTTCACTTGGGTTCCAGCTCACACAGGTATTGAGGGCAATGAGAAGGCTGATCAGCTAGCAAATGGGGCACTTAACTCAGAAGAGGTAGAGGTTCAGGTCCCACTCAGCAAATCAGAGTTTAAATCAATCATCAAAGAGGGCATTCAAAAGCTTTGGCAAGATACATGGGATAAGGGGGAGAAAGGCAGTCATTTATACAGCATTCAACATACAGTTACAGTCAAAAGAGTCAGTTCATTCTCACGGCAGGAGGAAACATGGTGCATTAGGCTCAGAAATGGGCACACAGCCTTGAACAGCGGTCTGCACACAATAGGCAAGGATGACACAGGATTATGCCCATTCTGCAATGAAACAGAAACAGTTAAACACGCTCTGATATCTTGCAGTCAATATTCAGCAGAAAGGGAGCAACTCATTAGAGTAACTAAGAATAACCTCACACTGTGCAGCTTACTGAGCCTTCCTGGTGCGCCACTTGTAGCCAGAGCAGTGATTAACTTCCTCAGAAACACACAACTGGCAGAGAGACTTTTTTTTTCATTTTGTTTGTTTGGTTTTATTTGATTTTCTTTTGTTTCATTTTGTTTTGTTTATTTGATTTTCTACTTTAATTTAAGTCTAGCCTTGTAACCATCCCAAAGTGATCACACCTCAGTCCAGTAGATGGCGGTAATGCACTCAGTTTGCAAGCTGCCAATATAAACCCACTAAAGAAGAAGAAGAAGATAGGTGTCTCTGGTTTAGAGTTTTGAATTTTTAAAGATGCGTTTTTCCTGGTCGTTCTAATAAGCAATGGACCGACAGTTCAAACAGTGGAAGAAGCATTGTTTCAGCAAAGTTGATTTTAGCAAAAAAGGGAGCATTGACGAGGAAATATACCCGGTTGTTAGTCTTTTGAATGGTTCCTCTGACTATTTCACCACAAGTTCGTGTTCAGGGAGAATTATTCTAATTGATGGGGTAAGGTTTTGTACTAAATTTTGCAGTGCACGTATCTTTATTCTTTATCAGATGACCTAACCTAAATTAACTTTCTTTGGGAAGCTTTCAGAGTGTTCCAAAGTGCAAAAGCAGAATTGTTCTTGGTTGTTCGTTACGCATCAGAAATGTGAAGAGGCGAATGTGGTGAGTGAAAATATTTGTGTAACGTTAGCATGCCTAAACTTAGCCTGACAAATCTGTTTTTGGCGTGTAACGTTACTAAGCAAAGCACTTGTTGTAGCAAGGTCTGTTACAGTGATATACCCTAGCATGTTCGTGTGACACATGAATGCTCGTTTTGGTATGATTTTATTGTTTGTCAACAGTAATTTATGTCCCACAAGTCAATATTGGCGTGTACTGCATTCCAGGAAGCTGGGAGGTAGGAGACCTGGGGCCTCATTTACAAACGATGCGTACGCACAAAAGAGTGTGCCATGTTTTACGCAAGCTTTGGTATTTATAAAAAATGAACTTGGCGGTGAAATGTGCACTCCACGCAAGCTCTGACCAGAGAAATTTTGCTCTGGCCCATGCGTAACGTTACGCACAAATAACAGGGAAAAGCAGAAAGTGCGACCTCAAGAGTAAGTGGGGAAAACGTCCCGAATTGGTTCATTAAATCAACAAACATTGCGCATCTAAGACGTGACTGGCTTTACCGTTATAAAAATGTTTAAAGTCTAACGCAGTTGGTTGTTGTTTGGTGCACTTGTCAAAACTATTAGGCTATTAGAAGCAATAAAGACACATTGATAGGCTGTTTGTCTTTGAAACAAATTAGGCTTAGTTGCTGCTAATAATTAATGCAATTTCTGGTGGTTAAGGTATGGAAGCGTATTGCTGCCAAACTGAAAAAAAAAAATTGGGCTCAGTAACACGTTATTACGTGATATTATCACGTTATTTCATGATACAGAACTATCACGTTATTTCATGATAATTATCACGTTATTTCATGATAATAATCACGTTATTTCGTGATATTATCACGTTATTTCATGATACAAAATTATCACGTTATTTCATGATAGGGAATTATCACGTAATTTCATGATACCTGAAAATTGCATTCAAATGCAGTAGGCCTACTTTTCGACGTATGTTGTACTCCGACAGACAGGTGGACACACAGACACTGAGTCTGAAAATACAAGTGTAAGCCTATATAATATTTTAATGACAAATAAAGTTATCAAACCAAGCTATGGGAGGGGGAACCTTGTTATGGAGCTGCGAGCGCGCTCCCGCTGGGAAGCGCTTACTGGGGTGTTTTTGATTTTCTTTTCTTTTTGTGTTATTGCCTTATTGGCATGCTGTTATTATGTTCTCTGTTGACAAAGGGGTACTGTATGCTTTCGCAGTTGCAATGTATAGGTTGGAAACATAAGTCAATGTCTTGATTGAATGTTAACCGTGATTTGGTTACCGTGCGTAACAGTCGGGGTTCGCCTCTGAAGCGACAGGATCTAATGACGGTAATATTGCCTAGTTTGTGGACCTTGTCCCTGTTTATTTTCAGTTTGATCAGTGTTTTGTTTGACTATTGAAGCTCCAGATAGTAAGATAATGCGCAGCTCTCCCTAGGTCAACCTCTCTCCTACATATTGCTATAACCAGGCAATTCCGAAAATGCAGCGCATGATGTAGCCTAAACTTTATTGAGGATTTCGTGCAAGTAGCATATCCTATTCACCGAAATGAATAAGTCCCAGTTCACCGTTGTGCATAACATTCAGCCAGAGGTCAGAGAGAGAGAGAGAGAGAGAGAGAGAGAGAGAGAGAGTGAGTCATTGTCACATTGTAAGGTCAGTGCTTGCTTCCCATTACATTCAAAAGTCCACAAAGCCTTTACTGAACTCAGGAGTAGATTTATCATCCGTTTTGCGATGGCGCTATCCGTTTTCAGGCGCTATTTCCACGCAAAGACTGTTGGCCAACGCAGTCTTATTTACAGAGAGGATGCAGTGCCTGAAAACGCAAAGCTGCGTCTGAAATCGGAAGCTGCGCTTGAGGGAGGGGAGTGGGATGGGATGGCCAGGCCTATGCGCAAACTGCATCCCATCCCATACTAATACTGCCGGTAAGAGAGCGCCTATATTTTGACGGTATTTGCATGAGGCAAATACCGTCTCCTCAAAGCAGGTCTAAACCAAGCGCAAATCCTTTTGTGTTAAAATTTACTTTGTTTAATGACAGCAGTGATCCGGATAAGAGGAAGACAGGAACATGTTTGGGAGCAGTTAGATGTTTGCCTCGAGAATTACTCTTTTCTAATTAAGCTAAGAAGAAGTCATCCGACGATACAAATTAAACAGCAATAGGCTACACGCATTATTCAATTATACTGATTGTAATCAAAGATGACGTTCACATTCCATCCCAACACATGTTGAACTAGAAAATCGCAAAAATAATAATAAAGAAGCCATGTTTTAGTCTGCTTTGAATTTATTTTCCCCGTCGTTATTTTTAATAAATTCCAGTCTAACATTAATTTATCTGCCAGTTATTTCTTACAAAACAGGATAGAGATCACATACGGATAGAGATCACATATGGGCGCATGTTTGCGTTTAGAGGCACGCTAATTTTGCACTAAAGGGCGGGGTAAGCGTTGTTTGCCTTATCTGTTTGTGGATTGATAAATACATCGCAAAACAAGGAAGCACTGTGTGCGCTAACGGTTGTCGCATAAACAGACGCAGCGCAAATAGCCTAGTCTTAAATGAGGGCCTCAGAATAGACGCGCCGTTGCGCAGACTGGAGAACGACCTCTTCAGGACCTCAGGCTGAATGTTATGCTACTTGCACGAAATCCTCAATAAAGTTTAGGCTACATCATGCGCTGCATTTTCGGAATTGCCTGGTTAAAGCAATATCTAGGAGAGAGGTTGACCTAGGGAGAGCCGCGCATTATCTTACTATCTGGAGCTACAATAGTCAAACAAAACACTGATCAAACTGAAAATAAACAGGGACAAGGTCCACAAACTAGGCAATATAACATAGGCTACCGTCATTAGATCCTGTTGCGTCAGAGGCGAACCCCGACTGTCACGCACGGTAACCAAATCACGGTTAACAATCAATCAAGACATTGGCTTATGTTTACAACCTATACATTGCAACTGCGCAAGCATACAGTACCCCTTTATCAACAGAGAACATAATAACAGCATGCCAATAAGGCAATAACACAAAAAGAAAAGAAAACACCCCAGTAAGCGCTTCCCAGCGGGAGCGCGCTCGCAGCTCCATAACAAGGTTCCCCCTCCCATAGCTCGGTTTGATCCCCGCTTATGATGACTTTATTTGTCATTAAAATATTATATAGGCTTACAATTGTATTTTCAAACTCAGTGTCTGTGTGTCCACCTGTCTGTCGGTGTACAACATACGTCGAAAAGTAGGCCTACTGCATTTGAATGCAATTTTCAGGTATCATGAAATTACGTGATAATTCCCTATCATGAAATAACGTGATAATTTTGTATCATGAAATAACATGATAATATCACGAAATAACGTGATAATTATCACGAAATAACGTGATAATTATCATGAAATAACGTGATAATTATCATGAAATAACGTGATAATTTCACGTTATTTCATGATAATTTAGTATCATGAAATAACGTGATAGTTCTGTATCATGAAATAACGTGATAATATCACGTAATAACGTGTTACTGAGCCCATTTTTTTTTTTTTTAGTTTGGCAGCAATACGCTTCCGTATTAAGGAGACAGACTTATGAGATTGTATTAGCCTGCCCTTGAAATTTGAAGTTCAAATCCTGATTGCTACAATTGCTAAAAGCTCTTCAATGCTTTATGGGAGGCTGAAATAATTCATAGTTAACAAATCAAAATCGTTTTGGTTTGCAATTGCAGGGGGTTTGCCTGCGGTAGGTAGAGATTAGTAGGTAGGTAGGCACGCCCTCCCAGTGACTTAAAACCTTCGAAGTTGCTGTGCTGATCGGGCAGGACTTCTGAATTCCCCAAAACTGGAGAACTGCCCCCCACCCCCACCCTTTGAAAGTCGATGGCAATCAGGCTAGTAGGTAGGTAGATTTGTTGACCATTTAAGTTTTTTTATTTTTTATTTTTGGCATACAGTAGCTCCCGTTCTATGCCTTCCAAACAAAACCACTTGACGTTGCTCCGCTTAATCTTCTTTCACTTTACAGTTGATGAAGTTGCACTTTCCCTTTCCTTCTGTTTTCAGCACGTTGTCCACAGATATCAATATTCATTGAGGGTGTTTCGCTGAATATTTGCTGGCAAATATGGGTGTTTCTTGAGGTATGCAAAGGTACCGCAAATTTAGAGTGGGTTGTGATTTATAAAGAGAAATCAGCGTGGAGCGTGCGTGCGCAAGGTATAATAAATCAGAAAAAAATTTTGCGCACACACATTCTGACTTCTATGCGTACGATGGCGTACATCCCGCACAAAAAAAAAAACTCACATCCATGAAGGATATTTACTGTTTTTCAGGCTGCGAAAAGGCAGAACATTAGCCTGGGAGTTCCCATGCTCCTTTGCGTGCTTATTTCATTTCACTCCGCAAAGCAGCATGGTGACCATGGCCGATTTTCTCGCCTGCTTTCGGTATCCAATCACAGAACAAAAAGGGACTAGTACAGCCCTCGAATGCAATTTACATTACGTGGTGGCTCTGGTATTGCCTCTGAGCTATGTACAGACGCTATGATAGACATTCGTAGTACCCAAAAAACGGCTCGATGCTTCCGCTACGAATAGGTAGGTCTCCAGACTAAATATCACTCGCGATTTTTAGTTTTGCATTCGCCAGGCTAGCAGAACATGGGTTTCCAACTATAATTTACAAGGTGGTAAAGAAGACAGTTGAACTAGTCACGCAGATTTATTTTAACCTCCTAAGGCTTAGCAGTCACATGCGTGGACAGCACTTTTAAGCTCTTATGTCCACAATCATGGTCAATGCTGAACGGGGGGTGTTATTGACATGTACGTGGACATTCACACTGCCACCTGGTGGTGTTAGAAGTGTCTAATATAGTATGTTAATAATCCAAGATAGCCGCCTAAACAAGGGAAAATTTAAGTTGCAACTACACATGTATCGATGCAAATAGGCACACATGTAAAATAAGAAAAAACTCTCTGTGATACATCTAAAACATTGTGCATTGTCCCAATCTAATAAATAACAATTAAGTCACTAAATACATGCATGCATACATAGATAAACTGGTTTTAAAAATGTGATATTCTAATAAAATGTGCACATGTAAATAAGCCTTCGGCTAACTTTTTCAGCTAACAATGCAAAAATGAATAATACATGACCACATGTACGACATGCCTGGTTTCAACATGGCTTCAAACATGCCTTCCATTTTGTTAGAATTTTTTACATTAATCTCTAAATGGGAATTTGTAACCAAATGAAGAAGGCACACATTGCTGATAGTGGAACCGCTTGTAGGCAAATAATAGCCTATTACAATCATTAGCCACTTTGTTTGCCTGGAACGCTTTGAGGTTGGACCTTGTAGGTTTCAAGTGGGATAGGATAAGCCATGCATGATGAGGTACTCTGAAACAGAACTTTCTCAAAATTTAAAAATGGTGGCGCTAATGACAATGATCGCAAATTTGGCCATAAACTAAAAAGTTTGGGATCTATGACATTTATTTTGAAAATTGGGATGAGAAATGTTATTTATTAAATTGGAAAATACTGATTTTATACACAGAAAATTGATAGAGATAGAGAGATATGCAAGTGAAAATATAGTGCGTGAGTGCATCAATATGCAGTGTATTTAGTTGAGATACTTGCATTTGAGAGGGATTAAAAAAAAAAGCAATTTAAATTTATTATTATTATTATTTATTTATTTTTAAATAAAGCATAATAATATCAGGTTATTCCATGGCAGTAAGAGTGTAACGGATGCAAACTAGCTTGGTTAGCTGGTGACAGTATGCTTCTAACCACTCAGCAGAGCCCAGGCTTTTCAGCTCAGTGGTTAGAACATTTGACTCCTATGCCATGGATTTGTTGTAATTGATGAGATGACAGGTTTGAGACCCATGTGTGGTGCAAACAAACTTCTACTAAGAGCGCACAAGTCTTGTGTCTAGTACCACGTTTCATTTTTAAAGCTGTAAGTGTAAAACATTGTTTTAAGGTAAACCTTAAGAATGAATGAATGACTTATACTACCCAACTACTAGCTACAAACATGTTGAGCATTTCATATCCAAAAGGTAGAGGTTAAGGTATAACTTTACATTAAGATGGCTTTGGAAAATTGGCCCCTGACGAGTTTTGCTTTTAATGTGTTGTACTAAATGCACCTATTTACCATTAAAGTATTTTGTACATACATTCCATACCAAAATGTTTATTAGAACCTGAGAATCATTTTACTTGTAAAGTTCCATTGTAGTTACGCCTCAATGACTTCTGGGTAAAACGTGACATCAGCTGGAGCTACATATGGATGACATAGGCTAAATATTGTTCCTCTATCATTTCCTCACCTCTCTGATCATCTTCCACTCCATGTACTTGGCAATAATAACTGGCGGACAATGAATTATCCCTTACATGTTTCCTAACTGTTTTTCCCCGTTATTCCTAGACCTGATTGCAAACACATTTGACTTGAACTTGCATTTTGGCTTTGTTTGATTCTGTTGGTAAAGTAGCATGTCTTTCTGTTATAGATACTGGGCTTACAGAAGGCAAGTGGAAATGCTGTGTTCAAGTTTGAGCCATTTGTACTTCATGTTCAGTGCAAGGATCTAGAGAGTGCTAAACTACTGGTAACTTTTCCTATTGCGAGACTTCCTGTTTCTGCTCCTGGGGCTGGTTTCCCAAAACCTTCCTAACGTTTAGTTGTTAGCCTATGATAGTCTATTTTCCCCTGACTTATTGCATTCTGAACACACAATACCATTCTTTCACATTAGGCTGTAGTGTCAGCGATGAAATGTAGTTTGACAAACATGTATGTAACCCAAATTTAGGAAGAAACCCAAAATTAAGAAACTGTAATTGTAATATTTTGCACTTTTACACATTAAGATATACCTGTTCTTGAAGACCTGTTCATGTATTGTTTTGCAGCACACTGTGGCAATAAACGCTGGCTTCAGAAACTCGGGTGTGTCTATTGGCAAGAAAGGCAAAATCATAATGGTATGAACACACACACACACACACACACACACACACACACACACACACACACACACAATAAGACTATACAGCATACATGTTTCCCTTTTCCCACTAAAAACACTGAATATATAGCCGATAGTAGGTATGATTGCCTGGGCGCGCATGACACTCAATCCTGGTCTGATTCGAAGTTGTCTTTATCAGGTAGTCTTTATCAGTTGTTCATCTGTTACACTATCATCATCCAACTCATCTTTCTCATCTCTGCCATGCACAGATTTAATATCTGCCAATTGGTGTGGGTGAACTTTTGGACAACCAGTGTCAAATGTGTTCATTGCAAGCATTAGGGATGTCAGTCTTGGCAATATGGGCTGTCTTCTGAGACACTTGTCAGAGTACAAAGGGTTGAGGAGTTGTGTTTCTTGCCAAATAAGTGAGAAGTGTTCAAAAAAATGACAAGCATGTTACCACACACTCTAGCAATGTGGATCTGGCTACTCTTCCCCCATGTGAGGGAGGTTTGAAGGAACACATCAGGAATATGATGTGTTTTTCCCACGGCAATTGGTAGGTATTATTGTATCTGTGAGTGGCAGTGATGAAGGTGATACAGTACTTACCTGATGATGAGTCAGACCAAGATTGAAAAAACACCTATGTATGATGATAATGACCCACTGTTAAGGCTGTATTTATTACCAATCCATAAAAATACATGCACCATGTATTTTTATGGATTGGTAATACAACCTTAACAGTGGGTCATTATCATCATTATCATTATACCTACTATGTGTGCAGTGGTTCACAGTGAAAGGGAAAGGTTGTATGCTGTATTATGTATCTTGCGTTGCTTCAGACGGGCTAAAACCCACAACCTCATAGGTGACAAACACGGATTGGGAGAGACCCATTCTAGCCAGTCGACTGAAAAGCTCAGGCTCCCAGTCAGCTGACTAGGAAACTGTTTAAGGTTTTGAAGAGTGAGGTTCTACACGTGCACCTAAGTCAAGTCAAGTCAAGTGTATTTATATAGCGCATTTAACACAACTCGGTTGATCCAAAGCGCTTTACAGTGGAAGGGGGACCTCACTAACCACCACCAATGTGTAGCACCCACCTGGGTGATGCACGGCAGCCATCACAGTCGGCGCCAGAACGCTCACCACACACCAGCTTGAGCTAATCCATTACCGGTTCATAGTTCTTAAATTGCAACAGAAACGGTTCATAGTTTTTATTGGTCCTAACACCTCCCTGAATCATATACTAAAAGTCGTCCGCAGTAGATTAACAGGTGCTAGCAGTCATGCAGTATAACATTGGCTATGTGCAAAACAAATCACATTAACGCCAGGTAGGACTGAGGGTTCATCGGCAGGTCTGCATGGAAAGCAACGTAGAACCACACCTGAGCAAAACGGCAATAGGCACGTCAGCTTGTGATTCCCACAATGCCTGACAGAAGATTATTATATAAAAAAGGTAGACGTAGGGCTGGGCGATATGGCAAAAAAGTTATCATGATTTATTTTCCCATATTGAATGATCTCGCTTTTTATCACGATCATGAATGATATAATGAACCCCCCCCCCCTAATTAAATCAATGATTAACAAAAATAATTAAATTGAATTAATTAAGAAACCTCATATAGGGTTTTCTACTGATCTTGTCATTACATTGGCTCATATGCAATTGCAATAGGCCTGCAGATACTGTAATTTATTGATCTAATTTATTGCAAATGTGCTATCCCAAAATGCATAAACTTTCATAAGCTGTCTTTCAAATAAGTACAGCAGAAAAATGATACACATTTCTACCAGGCAAGGTGAAATATGGTGTGATGCATGCCTACAATTAATTCAGGGTGAAATGCATTTATTGTTTCGATTCGCCCTGCAGAAGGCTCTCATTTTAATGACGAAATGGTTTCATGTTAGACAAAGATAGTCTGTACGTCTGCATAAATACTACAGAGGATGGATGTTCAACACTCCTGGAGTTGAAGATGACAAAACAAAATAAGGGTGAATGGGGACCGTACCTAAAACGTTGCAACTGCTAAATGTGCCCCACTATTTCTTCCTTTCTCGTCTGTCAACAACACTCTGCTTGCTCACTTGCAATTTAATGATTTTTTTAGCGATCGCGCAAGACTTTCACTCGTGGCTGTCCGTGAGCCAACATCTCTATGGAAGGCTCCCAGAATTTTGTAAAGACGATAGGGATGTGTGTGTTTATAAATATCTAAAACAACGCCTATTTTCTCTTTGGTAAGGTTAGGTTTGCTCACAGCGGTGCAGGGAAGGTGGATTGTTAGTAGCAGCTATCACGCACCTTTCCAACTGCATGGTAACGCACGTGATCGAGTAAATATGGCAACAGCTGATCACCGTGATCGAACTGAATTTGATCGTGATCGTATAATCGACCAGCCCTAGGTAGACTTACCTTGGGCTAGATGAAAGTATCCCATCAAACTACTTAACATGTTATCAGTAGCTTGTGGAGAGAAAACCCAAAGTAACGTGTCACCCGTGTTGCCCGTGAGAAGCATTTGTTTATAATGTGCACAACATGACAAAACTATCTGATAACAGCAATCTAGAAGAAACCTACCTAGATAAAACAAACGTTGGGAATCACTGTTGGATTGGGAACCAACGGTGGCTGGGACACTAGAAATGGTACACTACTACATTAAAACATCTAACATCAAAATAAGTGGGCAAAAGGACAAAGGACATCGACAAACTTCTCCTACTGGTGCTCAGGTGGCCAGGAGTATGGCCAAAGACGGCTAGGGTAGTTGATGTGTGGTTTACCTAAGAAACAGCCCCTGTTTTTATACACTTACCAAAACTGACAAATTAGTTTAGCAAATGGCCTATTAAAGGGGAGGAGTCCCTTCATACAGCTACATACAGTTGCATCTTTAAAATGCATGCAGAATGCTTTTGTCCTGTGTTGTTTCTTATTCCCATTTTCCAGTTTATCTTTAAATCTCTTCATGTTGTTTCATATACAAAGGCTGTGCGCAGTACACACTGTCTTGAAGTTCCACTTACCTTCAACGGGGAGATCCTTGTGAACGAGAACTACATCCACTTCCTAGTGCAAACTGCAAATCAGAAAATGGCAGAGAACTCTGAAAGAATAGAAAGGTATTTTTCTCCAACTTTCACATTTGCTTTTTACTAAATCTATAGAATTGTTTCTCAGGTGATGTAAATGGCTGTCGATTTGACTTCAATTCACAGGTTCTTTGATGGCCTCAAGACTGCTCTGCAAACAGATGGATCACAATTCACGTCAACGGGCAAAGATAAAATGACAAAAACAGCTAAGAAATGGCAAACCAAGAATCAAGACTTAGTTAATGATGAAAGTCAGATTGTTCAAAATAGTGATTTAGAAGATTATTTAGAGACTAGTTTAATCTTTTCATAAAATCTGACAGGTTGGCAATATCTTACAGGTCCCATCACCTATTGCAAAACATTTTGGTTAATAATTTCAGCTCTCTACAACTGACGGTCAGAGTAGCCTGGGCCTGCTCATACTTTTCGCTGCATGAAATTTTGTTATTTCCTCAACTTCTGAGTCCAGTGAAAATGAGAAACAAGCGGCTTACGCCACACTGAAGGATACAGACTTACGAACATACATGTTTCAACACCACAGTTCATTTTCAAACAGCAGTAAGGCGACACATACAGTTAACAACAGAAGCCTATGTTATTATTGTATTTATTTGAATAAACACAGAAACTTCAACACTGGATTACTTACTGTTAATGTTTTGTGCCATGTTGAATTCAAGTAAGGTATGAGCGATGTTACAATACATCCATCTATACTCTGTGATGAATATAACTTCATATCAAAGTAATTTCTGGATAAGAGTGTGCTCGAAATGGCAGGTTTGAGTTGGAGAGTTTCTTCTTTTTAATGGAAGCTCTTCACAAGGCTTTAAGCTCATTCCTCCATCATGCGCATGTTTTTCCTTTTGTTTGAGATCTAAGAAACAAACAAACTGGATTACTGTAAACTTTGACATTGGGGTGAATGGGTAATTGAACTTTTGGGTCTTTTTACATTGTTTTTATGGCTTTCTCCGCTATAGGTCTCCGACTTCCTGCTTTAAATTGCGTGCATGGGTGGGCGACATATGTTTGTCTCTGAATTACAACTTCACAAGGTTTACTTGTCTCCAGTATATATATTTTTTTTTTCATTAAGATGTTAACCTTGCTTAATTTATAAACTGGTGAAATTTGGGGATTAAGGCCGAATTAATTTATGAAGATATTCATTGCCACATAGTTCATGACTTAAATAGCAACGTGTGAATTGTTACAATATGCCATGGAGATCTTCAGATAACTCTACATTTCATTTGTGCAAACATTTAAAATTCTATCTTATCTTGCTTAGCCTACCTAGCAGAAGTTTGACAGGGCTCAGTGCAACTGGTTGTTTCCAAATCGCAAGTGAAGTGAACATGGTAACAGTAGGCTACATAGTTTTTTTTTTATGAAATAGAAATGCTTTTGTGAAATTTTATAGGCTATATTAGAGAATGAAAAATGTCAGAATAACGTTTCTGTTCCGGAACAGTTGAAGACCATTTGGTTGTCGTTTCCATTCCTGTTCCTCGTAAAATTCAGTTTTTCGGTTTTGTTCCTTGAACCTGTTATAGGAGCCCTGGTTTTAGCAGTACTTTATATCTGTTGATCATTATGTTCATTGCGAACAAGATTAATTTAAGGTTTAATCCAGGCTACCACAGAACTAATTGTCTTGCAAGATGTCCATTTATTGTACTCATGTATTTGGGTTGTCATTTCTATGTAATAAATTAACAACTTCAGCTCAGAAGCCTTTTATGTACAGCACCCTCAATAATTATTGGCACCCCAGTTAAAGGTGACTATAAAGTGGAATATTTTTTTTTTTAATCTTTTCAGAATTTATGTTATTTTCACAATTTGTGGAGAATAATCCCACCTTCAACATGAAATGTATGTGGAGAAAACCAAATGCACCAAAAAGAAGTATTTTTCACAAAAACACGTGCCACAATTATTGTCACATAATTACTAGTGCTGTCAGTTTAACGCGTTAATAACGGCGTTAACGCAAACCCATTTTAACGCCGTCAATTTTTTTAACGCGCGATTAACGCATTTGACCCGCCATTATCAATGGAATGTGAAAAAAAAAAATATCTCTGACATTCCAACACCTCCCGACGTTTCAGTATGTCCTGTGTTTGTACTAGGCTTGAAGTAGGCCTACTGCTTAGCCTAGGTCCTAGGCTACTCATGCCTACAGTAGCCTACACACACACTCCACACACGGGTGTAGATGTGTCTGCACTCTGCTCTGCCGCTCCGATGTCAGTGAAAATAAATATTTTACCGACACAATCGTTGACGTTCACTCGCATGTTCGCATATTTAGGTTGTTAATTAGATAGAGGATTAATGTTATCACTTAGAAATCCCTTCTCTTGAACTGAATACCCCGCAAATAGGCTAATATCAGTTTCAAAATTGCAGCGCGAGTGAGAGAGGTGAAGGTCGGAGCGCAACTGAGAGAGAGAATGTTTGTGAGCGTCATTTGATGTCAGTGAAAACAAATATTTTACCGACACAATCGTTGACGCTCACTCTTATGTTCGCATATTTAGGTTGTTAACTAGCTTGAGGATTAATGTTGTCACTTCTCTTGGACTGAATACCCCGCAAATAGGCTAATATAAGTTTCAAAACTGCAGCGCGAGTGAGAGAGGTGAAACAGGTTGGAGCGCAACTGAGAGAGAGAATTTGTGCAAAGGAGAGGCATAGCCTATAGCCTACCTGATTCTGAACGTATGACCTTGTCACTAAAATGAGAGCTTCTTGCAGGGCAATTGCCAATATGGCAAAATGCATTTTAAAGGTATGCTCATGCAATGTACTGTAGGTTTACTCATGTAGACCATAATGCCATATTTTCATTGAGCCTCTTTAAAATATAGGTTAGTATAATTTAAAGGGCCACCATCCATGTTTTTTTTTTTTTTTTTTTTGTAAACATGTGAACTAGCAACATAAAAGACATCAACATCTCTCTGGCAGTACTTGAACATGTTAATAATTTCTGATGCTGTAACTGGGTTTTCTTTTATTTTAAATTGGTATTCACCCCCACCCAATGAATGCTGATAACAGCATTAAAATGAAAATAAATAAATAAAAATGGGACAAAAAGAAATTGAGGGACATTTAGAATAGAAAGAAATTTGCGATTAATCGCGATTAATTATGAGTTAACTACGGAAAAAATGCGATTAATCGCGATTAAATATTTTAATCGCTTGACAGCACTAATAATTACATAATATTCAACTCTATTCTACCAAGTTCACCAAGGATTATGTGGACTCTCAAGTAGTATTCCATGACATCATTGTTCACAATAATATACAAATTGAAATGAAACATAGATCAAATGCTTTATAGACCGCTCACTTCCATAAGACAGAATTAGGTTTTAAATGGTACATGTTTGAAAATGCCTTGTTTTGAATGTAAAAAAAAACAAAGCTAGAAAACCAGACTACTGAAACTATTACAAACTTGCCTGTATATCACCCATTCTTATCTTATCCCCCACGCATAGTGAGTAGGGTGGTAATAGGGTCTAACAATTCCCTAAGGAGCATCTTCGGATAACCAAATCTTTAAAGAAAACAACACTATTGAGAGTGGATCTATTACAAATGCAGCCAGTAAATAGCTTATTTTGTTATCTAATCACAGATTTAAAAGACTAGACTGCTAGACTTATATTTTCCGGTCAGATTAAATGCAATATTACCTTTTTAGTCCAGGCAAAATACAATAGCTAATTTTGGGGCCAAAAACAGGAGTAATTGTAAAAGAGTTTTTTTCTGCCTACATCATTTCTTTGAGGTGTCCAGAACAACATACCAAAAGTCCTAAGAAATCCTACTTGAGGAAATATGTTAAATTCTAGTCAATCCGACATGTGTAGGCCTACCAATAGGCCAGTCTGAATAGGGCCATTTTCCTCCTTATAGTCATATCAAAATAAAAATGTATACAATGAAAGTACCCATGACGGGTAGCATTTTTTGTATTAGTTTTTCTGAAAAATAATTGTAATAGGCTAATGAGCTATATACTAGTCAAATTGGCCCCAAATACACCCATAGACACTGATAGTGAAGAGATGAAGAGGGTGGAACCTGTCTAAATGTATTTTATATGACACCCTGTGGGTGTAAGCTGTCAGAAAAGGTATAGAATAAGGGATATTAGTTTTCTCTTAATGCCTAATCCAAATGCATTGGCTATACACCAAAATCACCAATACCAGCCGATCTACAAAGGGTTAGGGTAACAAGGGAAGGAGGGGGATGGAATCTGTCTAAATGTATCTCTACTAAGATCCTGAAGCCCTCTGCTTTCAAAAAAATATTACTTGTCAAGGTTCATTACTTTCTAATACATTCCATGGGCACTTTTGTACATGAAATGCACATATTTTTTTCATTTTCCCGAAAAATAGGCATAAGCTTTAAAATAAGGAGGGGGATGGGATGTGAAAAACAATTCTTGGGTGAAACCCTGGGCATATAAGCTTTCAGAAGAGATATGGTATGGGGTCTAATATGTTTCCCCTACATGGCACTGGCCTAAATGTTACCAAAAACAGCCCATTTCGCAAATGCCAAATTTCTTAATTTTGGGATTTATTGTAATGAGGAGAGTGGGGCATACAGTACAGACCAAAAGTTTGGACACACTTTCCCATTAAATTATTTACTTTATTTTCATGACTGTTTCCTTCAGTGACAATCTACAAAATAAACAAAGTTATGAATGAACACGTGGCATTATGTACTTAATAAAAAAAGTGTGAGATAACTGAAAACATGTTTTATATTCTTGTTTCATTGAAGTATCCTTTTTTTGTTTTGATAAGTGCTTTGTCCTCTTTTTATTTTTTGGCTGAGCGTCAAGAGGTAGTCACCTGAAATGGTTTTCCAACTGTCTTGAAGAGTTATTCATTCCCAGAGATGCTAAGAGCTTGTCAGCTCTTTTGCCTTCACTCTGTGGTCCAGCTCACCCCAAACCTTCTTGATCGGGTTCAGGTCCAAAAGTTTGTCATAATCTCACACTTTTTTTGTTAAGCACATAATTTCATATGTGTTCATTCATAATTTTGATGCCTTTAGTGAGAATCTACAATATAAATCGTCCTGGAAATAAATGAATCGAATTGAATGAGAGTGTGTCCAAACTTTTGGTCTGTACTGTACATCAATGTCAAACCATACCATGCTATATAATATCCTGAGGTGTTTTCTTTCAGAAAATGTATGGGATATATGGTGAAATTAGTTTCCCTTCATGCTTTAGGCCAAAATGTGCTAGTAGTGTATATTTTCCTCCAAAATCCCCCCGAATCCCATTCATTTCTAGCCTGACATGGCCCACCCATAATACTTCTGTTCATTCGTATTTATGGTCTGGAGTAGTGATGCGCGGGCCGATGATTTTTACGACCCGCCCCGCCCCGCCCCATCACGCAGCCAACCTAGCCCGTCCGACCCGAAAGATTACGCAATGATTTTTAACCCGACCCGCTTAATATTCTAAGGCAGAATTTTAAGGTAAGAAAATGAAGTTTGAAAATGAGTTCATGTACCCTACGGTAACTGGTCAATCTGACTTTGCGGTTCCCTTAAAATGGTGTATGATCAGGGCACAAAGTAATTTGTGTAGCCATAGGCTATGTGGCTCGGTTGTTGTCAGCAGTGTGTGCTTTTTGTCAATGTTCAACGATCGATGTCCATCACCATTTAGCAAAATATTTAGACAGCTTGGTTCTCTTAGGTTTGCTGTTGTGAGCGAGAGAGCGCGAGAGAGCACTCACATGAGTAGGCTAGACGCTGCCTGTTTGCTTGCATTCGGTTGCCTTCAGCATTGGTGCCGTGCGCAGAGGGAGAAAGAGCAAACACACAGGTGCAGGCGCTGTCAATTGGCATTCTGCTGTCTCGGATGTGCGTGTGATTTAAACGTTGTAATTATGACTGTCTGTGATCTGACCTGACCCGACCCGACCGCAACCCGTTGATTCTTATGAAAATAATGGCCCGACCCAACCCGGCCCGCGGGCTAGCCTGATGGTCCTGCCGGGCTCGGGCCGGTGTAGCCAGTGGCGGTCCGCACCGCACACGGGACTCGAACCCGCCACCCCGCAAGCTACAAACTCCCGGCGTGGGAGTGGAACGCTCTAACCAACTGAGCTAAAAGCCCGAGCTTCTAACTCATCGTGTTAGAAGCGCCCATGGAATTGGGTGATGAGGATTTACACACTACCACCGAGCTAGCCGCGCTAGCTGGCCTCCGTTACACTCACCCTCCAAATCCTCACTCCCATCCGGGTCACGGCACCAATGTGGCCAGTGGCGGTCCGCACCGCACACGGGACTCGAACCCGCCACCCCGCAAGCTACAAACTCCCGGCGTGGGAGTGGAACGCTCTAACCAACTGAGCTAAAAGCCTGAGCTTCTAACTCAGCGTGTTAGAAGCGCCCATGGAATTGGTTGATGAGGATTTACACACTACCACCGAGCTAGCCGCGCTAGCTGGCCTCCGTTACACCGGCCCGCGCATCAGTAGTCTGGAGGTTCTTTGACCTGAAGCGATTATAGAGCGGGAGGAGTGCACTCAGTTCTGGATTGAAACGATTGGACAGCTCTCACCCAATCGACAGTGGCCGGCTGTCTGGTAGCTGACTAAACCCTCCCCAGAATACCGTTGCCAAACCATACGAATGAACAGGAATAGAGATAGGCGGGTGGGCCATGCCAGGCTAATTCATTTCATTGGGAAATCTACTTTCCTCCACCAGTTTTACATTTCTTCAACTAGGATTTCTTGGGACTTTTAGTATGTTGTTCTGGACATCTCATAGAAGTGATCCCAGCTGAAAAGAAAATATTTTAGTTTGCCTAAAAATGCTATTTTGCCTGGACCATTTTGAGTCATGGTGAATTAGGCATGTAGAAGACTTACTGAAAGTAGCCCCCTTCCTTCTGGTAGCCTAGTTATGGTGACAGGTTTGTGATTTTTTGGAGTTGTTTCAATTCCAAAGGTTCTAGGAATATCATTTGGGTGGATGCCATCCTGAACTCCATTAAATATTTGGCCATTCTAAATCAGAATTTGCCTGCCATTGTCAAGTCAATAAAAGTGGGCCATGCTTGGCTCATCCAATGGATCATTAAATCAAAACATAAGTTTATATAAACAAAACATAGGCTCATGCAGTCCCATTTCTCTTCCCTAACATTAGCACTTGTTTTCGAGTGCCCTCCAAGATGAGACAACCCTCCATTGCGTAGTGACAAGTGCGGATCTTCCCCTACTAAATGGGACACCACTTCGCGTAAAAACGTCTTCACCTGTTTTACGCGTCTATCGGTAAGACTGAATATAGGCTACATAAGGCTCTAAACCGGGGTAAACTGTTCAAAAGCCGTCATCCACAAATTATCATTGAGAAAATCACCCACATGACAGGCTGTTGTAATTCTGGTGAAAGATTTGCGCACTTTGAAAAATAGCCTATCTATCTTTTTAATATGTTAGGCCTAACACACCAGTGCGGAATTCAACTGAATTTACATCAAACTAAGATATTCCGACATTAAAAAATATATGCTTAATTACAATAGTAGCTATATTTTGAAGTTATTATCCAGATCTGAGAGAACGGGGACGCAGCTCGTGCATTCGGACACAGATCGGGTACGACACGCAATCTTTTTGTTTAGCTGATTGAGTTTGCAAAGAATCGTGGGGAATTTCATCTTCACTTCAACTTCACTTCGTTCGAAGTCTGCACCCGACCTCCCTCCGTTTGAAGGGGCTATTTGAAGGGCTGAAAGCCACTAGCCCTCGGTCTGGAAAGTATTGGGACACACTACACTTACACGTGAACGCGCAAAACCAAGTCGACAGGGCATAATAATAATAACAATACAGTGCATCGCTTTGCATGCACTTTAATAATAATAATAATAATAATAATTATTATTATTATTATTATTATTATTATTATTATTAAGAAGAAGAAGAAGCCAACGGATAATTTTATTAAATCAGGTTGGCTGCAGTGAATCGCTTTGCCTATATCCAAAATAGGCTACTCGTAGACCTATAGCCTAATTTCAAAGGACCAAATCATTGGTCTACTGGATTTTATTTCATAATGGGCTATGAGTGGGGAAAATATAGACTTGGTATTGGCTACAATTAAATGGCATCAACCAGAGCAGCCTAACTTACGCGTGAATCCCTGGCGACTGGTGAGAGAACTTTTTTCCATAGCCTAGGTTATTTTGGAAGAAGGCTGCAACCAAAATGGAACGTCACCTACTTGTCATCGTGTAGGCTAGAACCACCGCGAAAATAGTGGTATCAGGTCGCCGCGGGAGATAGGAGGGTATTTTACTATCTACGGTATTCAGCCATTTCAGTGGACTTACCCACGGGTGTTTCATTTGGATCAAGTTTATGCCTAGTCTATAGGCTACCCTACCGAGGCAAGTATTTTTCCCTAGACTTTTGTGAGACTTAATGGTGGTTTTGACGATTGCGCGTGGTTTATCCGACAACTGACTTAGACTACCAGACAAGCAAAAAAAAAAAAAAAAAAGAGTAGGATAAATTTCTCAATTAGTTTTGACTTTCTTCTACCTGACCTGGGGTAGGCTACTTCAAATGTAGGCTAATCTACTTGGAAATTTGGTAACTTAAAGCAAAATAGTTTTGACAATAATTAAGCTATTGATAAACTGAATCTGTAGGCCTTCACATGCAAATAGCCTAGAGCCGTCTAGAAAACTCTTGTAGGCTGGTCTTCTCAGATCTCATGTTTGTTAAGAGTCCAGGTGAATTTGGTAGGCTATGTCGTTAGACAGATAGGCCTAGTTTTTCTGCTTTGTCTATTGTTCCTGTATGAAAAAGAAATCTGTCTCCGCTTCTACAAATGGCAATGGGAGTGAGATGAGGACTGACAGCTGAGGTTATTTTTGGTGGTGGCAGCTTATGGGAGTGAGGTGACAACGACGGCAAATGTCAGCCGTTTGAAAGGCACAGACTGTTAACTTGGTTACAGTGACATTCTTTTTTCATCACAACTGCTACATTAGTTGTTTTGAAGAAACTTTTATTCATTTTGAAGAGTGTGCTATATTGTTAGCCTAATTTCACCGTAAGACATTGTTAAAAATGAAAAAGTAAAGAACCGCAGGCTTGGCCTACTGATCAAAAACTGAATTGGATGTAGGCTATAGTAGGCCCAGGCTAAAGTCTGTGCTAGAGCTACAGTCAGATAAAACAAGAGAGCCAGGAATTGTCAATTCTTCCAGATGACTTTAAGTCTAATTACTATCTATAGCCATTGGGCAGAATAGAAGACAACATTTTAACTGCCAGAAAATAATAAAAGCAATTTAAGTAAGTACGTAAGTAGCCTAAATAAATAGGCCATATATATTGTAATACCCAATAGCCTACAGCCTAAATTCTAATGTCAATCAAACTGAAGTTGTGCCGTCAATTAAAACTGTTAACAAAACAGCTTGACATTTCTGGGATTGTTGAATAAAATATGTTTTTTGAAAGACTGAGCTATCTGTTATGTTTTTGTGCCATTACTTTATGTTTATTATGAAATAATGAGTGCTGTATTGTTGCCTTGGAATTCTCACTGGCCTAATGTATGCACATGGCAGTATTCTTTGTCAGATTATTCATTTATTTTTTTCTAAATATATTTAGCAACGGAAGAGTTACAACATTTCATGCTATGTTCTACAGGTCTTGAAGATTCAACTCATTATCTTTCATCTTTGTTACAGGATTTTGTGATGGACCAGAATCTTTTTGGTGGGGCTCCCAGATTCATAACACGGCCCAAGGCCTTTTCCGTGTGTGTGGGAAGGGATGCCTCATTGAGTTGCACCATTGTGGGCAGTCCTGTCCCAACTGTCACGTGGGAAAAGGACAAACTGCAACTCTCAGCAGGAGGCCGATTCAAAACAGTGGAGGATGGTGATGTATATCGCTTGACCATCTATGATATGACTTTGGAAGACAGTGGACAGTACATGTGTCGTGCTAAAAACAATGTTGGGGAAGCCTATGCTGCAGTGAGCCTTCGAGTGGGCCTGCCTGAGCAGCTGGTGGATCGAGCACCTGTGTTTATGGTGAAGCCCATGTCTGCACGAGTTGGTTTAGGAGGCGATGTTACCTTCTACTGCCGGGTGGTAGCTCACCCTGATCCTAACTTTGAGTGGGAAAAAGATGGCCGTTATATTGGTGAGACAAACCGCATCAAAATTGTATCTGACAATGAAGGCAGCTCCATACGGATCCAAAGTGTGCGTAGCCTTGATAGTGGTACCTTCACCTGTCGTGCTCAAAACACGGTTGGCCGGTCTCATGCATCTGCCACTCTTGTAGTGGACCTCCAGGATGCCTATCAGATAGTGAATACAGATAAAAGCACATCCCTTCTATCACACCTGCAGAAACGAAAGGAGGAAATGAGAAAAGATATCTCTTTTCATCGAACCACAGAAAGCACCTCATCCACTCTCTCCTCATCTAGCTCTAAGATCACTGACAACCTCAGCACCCTTTGTCTCGGCAATGATCAACAGGCCTCCGATCTTGCTCATAAGTTGCCCAAAGGTGTCTTCACTCGCACTTGCATGGTGACAGAGGGGAAGCATGCAAAACTCAGCTGTTTTGTCACAGGTCATCCCAAGCCACACATCGTTTGGAGAAAGGATGGTACAAACATCAGCGAAGGCAGACGGCATGTGATGTATGAGGATCAGGCAGAGAACTTTATCCTCAAGATTTTATATTGCAAGCAGAATGATAATGGCCTCTACACCTGCAATGCTTCAAACATGGCTGGGCAGACTTACAGTGCTGTGTTGGTGATTGTTAAAGGTAAGGAGGATTTTTTTTTTATCATCAGTGGTGTGGATTTGAATGTCCATTTCTATTTCCACAAAACTATTTTTTACTACTATTTCCTTAAAGTGGGTAATATAGAAAAAAGTGGGTAATATACTTACAAAAAGTAATAATAATGAAGGTGATTGCATCCCATATTTTAGTGATGTCCAGTGTTTAGCCAGTAGACTACTTCCCAACAAAGATGCTGCAGTGTTAAGTGCAGTTGTGTGATTTCCCAGAGCGCTTCAGTAAAACCAAACCTATCAGTAAACATGATTCCTGCTCTACATGGTAGAGAACTGGCACAACAGTAGAAGGAGAGTTATCAAGTTTCATCTATTTTTGCTCCTGATGACTAGTTTGCCGCTATTCTCATAGTTCAAGTGGTCATTTGATGCCAGTGGTTAGTTAGCAAAATAACTGGTTTTAAATTTTAGTGTCTAACTTGCGTTATGGGGACACCCACACACAGGTAGGCTACACAAAGAAACAAAATGCTCATTAGTCTAGGGGTTTAATAACTGGTCTAGGGGTTTAATAACTGACCCTGCTATCCGGAGCCCTGTAACTTTAGTGTGTGCGGTTTGACTCGTAAGTAGGAGTGTATGATGCTATAGCGTATGTATGACCAGGAGGACCTGACTTAACTGTGCTGGACAGCACTGTCCTTAGCTCTGTGCCAGCGAGCTCCACGTTGTTATTCCGACGCTTAAAGTTTGAGGATGATGGAAAAATCCTTCATACTGTACAGACAGGCAAGTTGAAACCCGTGGTCTCTGACAAGCGCCCCTTCCTTTCCTCAACACAGTATTTATATCCTAGGAAACCAGCAGCCAGCTCCCCCTGGGTATAGGATGTGTATAGGTCTTGTGTGCTGCTGTCAAAGTGGAATTTCCTCACAATGACCTCGTAACACTTGGTAGTTGATTTCAGCAAGAGCCCCTGAGATTAATATAGTCACTACCGGATGGGTTAGAATACAGTTATTTGTAACCATTTTCACCAAAGACACTGAATGTCATAGTAGTGTTTTCAATAGAATTGCTTTAAAATAGTTCAAAATAGTATTTTCAAGTGGGGGAATAGGCAAAATGATATTTTGTTTACAGTTATACAGACTACACATCTTAGAGAATATAGGCTACCAGAAAATGAACCACAGATGAGCAGATGAACTGAATCCACTTCTGATTGGCCATCTGAGTGGTGGATTATGCTTATTACACAGCTGTAATAATGCTGCACAATGCTGAATTCACTTTAATGGGACATCCCAACGTTGTGGTCTAGCCTAATATTTCTTGGTAATGGACCGATAGGTATTCCACTGTTAAGGAAATCAAAACAAAATGTTGGCATGACCAATCAGCTGATATGTACATTAACAGACTGTTTTTTAATAGGCTAGTGGAAACTATTTTCTTATTTATCATACAAAATTGCTATAAAATCAACAAACAAAACTTCACTCCCATAGGTCAATAGGTAGCTGTGTAATAAGCAGGATTCACCGGCAGGCATAGAGCTCTTGTATTACTGTGTTGGGAGTTTTTCCACAATAATGCTCCACACACTGCTTTTGACAGGCTATGAGATGGTTTTGGTGTCTCTATTATAATAGTTTAGTAATGAGATACAGGAAGTCTGTATGTTCAATTGAACCAGCCAAAATGCAATCTGTTGGTGTGAACAGCACACAGCGTGTTGTCATCAAACAGACCCTGGTAGCCTGACTGGGTGTCTGGAAAGCCCATAAGCACAGCACAGACTAGTTGGAGGTTATGAACAATGTCTGAGGTCATATGCTAGATGCTGGAAGTTGCAAGTCTGCTATTCGGTGGACTTTTGATAGTGACTATAAACTACCTAGTGTGTTTCAATAATGTAGTGGTTATCATGTATGCCAAGCAAAATATCAAGGGCTGTTTTCCCTCAGAACCTTTCTATCTTCTTAGAACTGGGCCTTGTCTATGTAATAGGCCTATTCATGAGTCCCGCGTGATGTAGTCTCAATCTATGATGATACAAGTAATGATTATTCATTCTCTCGTCCACCTGTCACAAATCACAAAAGGAGAATTCCCTATCCCAGTTATCACCTCTGCATAAATAACAGTTTTGCAAATTCATCTTCCAAATTTCCTTCCTTAAAATTTAGGTTTAAGTGGTGGCAACATGTGGAAGACCACCCACTACCATTCTGCCCATTTGTCATTTGGGACCAAGCAGAGTAGCTGCATAGAGACCTAGTGTGTTTATAACTTTTACATTATTAATGGATAACTGTCAGCGATATCAGTGCTAAAAATTAACATGATTCCTTCATGTATGGTTACATATCAGAAGCGTTTTATTATTATTTGATTATTTGGAATAGGTTACATTTCTTGCATGCTGCTCCTTTACTTGACTGCGTGGGTCAGACGGTCTCAGCTGTCATTCCCAATTTATTGCTGTGGAAAAGCAGGAGACATTTCTCCTTTCAAGAGTCTTGTTTCTTTCATTCTTTTTCTTTCTGCCCTATTCATAGCACTGGCAATTTGCAACAGTATCTTTAGCTAGGTAGCTAGATTGCTGCTCATTTGAAATAGTAACTGCATTTTGCGCCTAAAATAAACTTTTCGGGGATAAAAAAAACTGAAATTAATGTAGACATCTAAATGGATATGAACTTGGCTAATGGATGAAAGAGAAATTTACCATATACCTATTTTATCTTTTTCTCTCTCTCTCTTTCGTTTAGAGCTTCTCTTTAATCTAAGTCATAATATAGGCTAAGTTATTTAAGATAAGTAAGATTAAGTTTCTTTTCCCCTCTTTTCTTTGTTTTCTCATTAAAAAAAAAAATAATAATAATTTAAGCTATATTAAGCTTGCTTTTTTATTATTATTTTATTGTGTTTTGTTTTGTTTTTATTTTATAGCACTTTGGCTGGCTATTGTCTATTGTAAAGTGCTTTACAAATAAATTTGACATTGACATTGACATTGACATATAAATTCAATTTCTTTTCGTGGCACCCCTGGACGAGCTTCGCGGCACCCACTTTGAGAACCCCTGCCATAGACACAATTTCAGTAGCCTGTAGGTGCTCCTTTTAATGAGCAATTATAGCTTTTGCCCCTTTTTTGTGGAAGATAGGTCTCAATGAGCTGCATCCAACAAGCCCTAACCTCCCATGCATGGCATTGCGCCAATCAAATTATTAATCTTTTGGAGCAGTTGTCATCAGTGATTCTAGGAACACAGAGACACTGGGTCACTTCACACTGGCACCGAACTCCAGTGGGCTCATATGTCGTAAGCTATTTTGGTCCGTAGGGACTACTCCTCCCCTGTGCAGGTTCCCTTGCAAGAACTGTAGCTTATAGACCCTTTATATTGAGGAGACCAATCACTAAAGAAAACCTCCCATAGAAATGCATTACGGGCATTCATAACTCAAAGATGGCGGAGTAGAGAAACTCAGTCCTGCCTTGCCGTGAAAATAATCAATCACATTGTTGAACGCTGTATGACTGACTGTTAGCTTTTTGTTTACTTTTTTTTTTCATGCACCCAAAGTCTTTTGTTGAAGTTGAGCGTGCCCTCCCGACACAACTTTTTGTTTACTACCTCCATCGCCATGGTGATAGCCATGATGCGAATCTGCACGCAGGCGCAGTGAGCAAATTGGCGCTTTAAATAACGTCTTTTTTGGCTTTATTTTAGCAATAACTGGGCAGATGTAGACATCCAGTGTTGTGCCTGAACGCCGTTCATAAACTCGTTCATAATTTTGGTTAACGTGAACTGAACGCAGGTATTACTGCCTGATTAACAATACTGTGAACGCGTTCATTCTGGTGTCTGTGAGCAGTACTTTCACTCTTTATTATCTCGTTCAATAATGTGCCAGATTTCCAGACTTCCAGGCGAACAACACACCTTTAACGGTCCTGTATCCAGGGTTACCCAACCAGTTAATTGCTGCTCTAGTCTAAGCAAATTAGCCCAAAAAAGGGTCAAAGGTGGAAGTAAATATAGCCAAAGCATATTTTGTATCATTTGAAGCAGAATGTTCTGTAGATTAAGAATTTGGGGTGCCTGCAGCACCAATTTGTACCGGGAAAAAATGATAGGGCTTTGAATAGGCCATGGTATAATAATTAGCCTATTATATACGTCTGAACATGGCTATTTTTTTCCTTTGGTCCTATCAAAATAAAACTTTATACAATGAAAGTACCCATGGAAAGTAGCATTTTTTGTATTACAAGTTTTCCTGAAAAATAATTTCAATATGCTAATGAGCTATACGCTAGTCAATTAGCCCCAAATGCACCTTATACATGGATAGTGATGAGATGAAGAGGGTGGGACCTGTCTCAACTCACTTTAAATGACACCCTGTGTGTGTAAGCTTTCAGAAAAGGTATAGCATAAGGGGTAGAATAGCTTTCTCTCAACGCCTCAGCTCCAAATACATTGGCTATACACCAAAATCACCAATACCTGCTGACCTATAAATGGGTATCAAGGGGAGGAAGGAGGTGGAACCTGTCTAAATTTATGTTTACTGAGATCCTAAAGACCCCTGCCTTCAAGAAAAGTATTACTTGTCAAGGTTTATTACTTTCTAATATATTCCATAGGCACTTTTGTCCAAGAAATCCCCATATTTTTAAATATTCCACTAAAATAGGCATAAGCTTTAAAATAATAAAGGGGGTAGGATGTGGAAAAGATTTTGCAGGTGGAATCCTGGGCATATAAGCTTTCAGAAAATATATAGTTTATGGGGTCTAATATGTTTCCCCTACATGCCACTGGCCTAAATGTCACCAAAAATTGCCAATTTTTCAAATTCCAAATTTCTTGATTTTTGGGATTTATTGGAAAGAGTAGAGTGGAGCATACCTCAATGGCAAACATATCGTGCTATGTAATATCCTGAAGGTGTTTGCTTTCAGAAAATGTATGGGATGTATGGTGAAATTAGTCCTCCCTTCATGCTTCAGGCCAAAATGTACTCGTAGTACAAAATCCACCCGAATCCCATTCATTTGGACTCATGGTCCACTCAAAGCTCAATAACTTTTTTCTGGAAAATCTTGGCTCTGCAGGCACCTGATATCCTAAATCTACGTAAAATTGCGGTTCAATTGATACCAAATATGCTTTGGCTATATTTACTTCCACCTTCAACCCTAATTCGCTCACACGACTGCTTTCTTCTGCTGTCTATGCCGAAGGTGCGTGGTGGCCGAGAGCGGTATTGCAGATAGATAGAGATTTTAATCTGGCAGCCACCAGTGTTCTTTGTAACAGTTTGTTCAGTGTTAAACTAATGAAATAAAGTCTACCGTATTTCTATAGAGTCTCACGGACACCTGTGAATGATGATGGCTAAAATCTCTGCGAGTCGAAAAAAATCTTGCATTATCGCGTTATTAGCGCAGGTGAGAGGCGGTGAGACAGAATTGCAACAGAGACATAGGCCTAGTTCCGAAGTAGTGTCTGAGGAAGGACTGTTTAGTCCGAAACGTTACACAAAGTAAAATGGTAAAAATGGGAGCTCCGGTGTGCATATTACTTTGTTTTTTACAGTGATACTTTCCTTTGGTATTGCACCCAACAAAAATTTGGATGTGCGTGAGGACTACATATTTTACTAGTTCCGAAGTAGGCCCTATATTTAAGCAGATAGCCTACATGCCTGAATAGACCACCCCTGTCTCTCTCATCATCAAATCACTAGAAACTATTTTAATGTTGTTTTTGCTAGGTAGAAATATGTAAGCCTACAACACATTTTCCTCCCATGACCCCCCCCCCCCCCACACACACACACACACACACACACACACATGCTTGTTTTGTTTTAAAGACTGATGATGAGAATGTATTAGTGCAAAAGTATTTTTTGAAGTTGCATCTGAATTGTTATTTATTTTGAATATTGGCCATTAAGGTCATCATAAAGCCAATAGAAGCATGGACTGGTTGACTGTAAAAATATTCTAGGCCTAATGGAATACAGTAGAGATTGGAATACTGTAGGCCTATAGCCGAATGCATTATTAGTTTTGTTTGGACACTCACACCTCCCTGAAATGAGTTTCTGTTCGCTGAGGAAATAATTTACAAAATTTTTATATACATAAACATACAAAACATACAAAATTTTGAATTATGAACTGTGAACTGAACTACTTCATTTTAAAATTTGTGAACTATGAACTGAACAAGTACATGTAAAAAAAGTGGACACACCCAACGACATCGATCGATTCAGATTTTAACAAGGATTCACAAAATATACTTTTTTAGTCAGTACGACCAGCCAATCTCAACTTTTGAATATCTCCCTATTCATTTTGATAGGGCCTGGTCTTGTAAAGCCCAAATAGCTGCCCGAAGGTGTCTCCAATATGTCGGCCGAGTGATGTGACTTGCCTTAGAAGGACTGGGGTCTAGCGAGACTCAGTTGTCATGATGGCGGTCAAAGCACTTGTCTGTCAAGTCGCCGCTGCATGCGTCAAATATCTTTCGTCTCAACGAACATAAACTTTTTATCTTCATACTGTACATTTCAAAACAATATTAATGTCATATTATCAGGAAAAATTAACTGCTAGAATGCATAATTGTCTCCCAGGTTGTAATTGCTGCAAAAGGTGACTTAAAGGAGAAATCCATAGCCCTGTTGTTCAAACTTGCCAAGTGAAGAAAATTTGATACAATATAGACTGAGCAGCAAACTGGCAAATAACACTAAGTGAATGGGGCATACTGTAACAACTTATTTTCAGTTTCATTCCATTATGCCCCATTCAGTCAGCATTACTAATTGGTTTGTTATTTAGTCTATGTAGCATCAAATTTTCTCATTTTTTATGGAAACAAGATTCTCTCTATGGTTTTAGGGACACCAACACATGGGTCCGATGAAATTTGTTGGGCATTGGACAACTATTTTGGTTCATGCCTTGCTTGATTACACAAATCCTTAGGCTATGTGAAGGAAGGAATTCAGGAATAAGGGAATTCTGACTGCACATGCGTGAATTGTAAAATGTACAGTGAGTCAGTCATTTAGTCAGCCACCAATTGTGCAAGTTCTCCCACTTAAGAAGATGAGAGAGTCCAGCCATTTTTATTATTGGTACACCTGAACTATTAGAGACAAAATTAGAAAAAATCCAGAAAATCACATTGTCTGATTTTTAAAGAATTTATTTGCAAATTATGACGCACAGTACAACAAGCACCCATGTGTAACTGGGGCAAAGAAAAACAACAACTCCTGTCTATTTTAATATTGCAAAGTGGTTAATCTGGTACCAGAGATACTGTAACATATAAGTCTTCTATCTGCAAAACTGGGGGCTCAATAACTCTAATTCACATCACATCATATGTTCACTGTGGTAGAAAGATTTACAACATATGTTCTAAAGAGGGCTTATGAGAGTTTAACAATTTAGGAGATTCCAGTGATCTGATATTGTAATAGAGTGTTTTGAATTGTGTTTTGCACATATTTATACTGGATTTTCATTTAACTGTGTTTTCTTGTGTTAATCTGATCCTTGGCAGAGCCAAAAATCCCCTTCAGGAAGAAGCTGCAGGATGTTGAGGTCCAGGAAAAGGCAACAGCATTGCTGTCCTGTGAGGTTCCAGTAGCAGCCACTCAAGCCAACTGGTTCATGGAGGAAACCCGTTTGGAAGACAGCACCAAGTACCGCATGGAAGAGAAGGGCACATTGCGTTGCCTTACTATCCACAATGTCACAACCAATGACGATGCTGTTTACATCTGTGAAATGTCAGAGGGGAGCCGCACTGTTGCTGAGCTCACTGTCCTTGGTAATTGACAATCTGACTAATTATTTTGCTTTATCCCATCTATTGAAGCAGACATAAAAATACGGTTTCATGCGGCGCCTTCTGCTCAATAAACGTTAATGTTATCTCAGAATACATTGATGATGAGATTGATGATTGAGATGCACGTAGCTGTATTGAAGAGTGTTACAACATGTAATATTGATTTTCAGGTAACATCACAAAGAAACTTCCACGAAGAACTGTTGTGCCTGTGAGTGACACAGTAATATTCTGTGTGGAGCTTGAAAAACCTTGTGAGGCTTCATACTGGACAAGGAATGGCATCAAGTTGCTTGAAGACACGCGTATTAGCATTGCACATAGTGCACGACAATACTCTTTAACTATACGTGACTGCACTGCTGAAGACTCCGGAGAAGTAGCCTTTGTGGCAGGAGACTGCAAGACATCAACTCATTTCACTGTTACTGGTGAGGCGACTTGCATACATGGACATACAGTACAGTACATACGTGATGGACTTGTCTAATGCCACTTGCATGTTTTTCGAACTGGCATGCAGTGTACTGTGTGAAAGCTGGCTCTCTCGGTGTGGTGTCTGTTTATTTCACATTATATTGTATGCACCTGTAACTACAATTTGTCACCTTTTTCTTTATTTTGATTTGCCTAGCACCAAGAAAGCACCCACCAGATCCCCCGATTGACCCTGTTGTACGAAACAAGAGTGATTCATCCATCACTTTGTGCTGGTCTCCTCCAGAGAGTGACCGTCCAGTGCCAATCAAAGGATATTATATTGAGAGAAAGAAACTAGGAGCTCATACCTGGATGAAGTGTAACACGACAAGCACAGTGCCTTACACTCACTACACAGTCAACAACATTACAGAAGAGGGCAGTTACGAGTTCCGCATCTCTGCTGTAAATGACTTTGGTCGAAGCTCCTGTCTTGAGGTTCCAGGAACATTCTTCCTTGGTGAGTAGATACATGTTGTTTTATGTATAACTGATATCATTACTTTGGCAATACAAACATTTAAACAATAAAGCACCTTTGAATTGAATTGAATTGATTTGAATTGAGATACACAGTGCACAAGTACTCAACCTCAATGAAAGGTACATTATTAGTAGTGCTGTCACAAGCATGATTTATCCATGGTTTATTTAGAATTATCATAGCTCAGTTTTTCACGACTTTTGAGGTAGCCTAACGCTGCGCTGAATAATTTTTAAGATTTAGAAACTCAGTGGTAAGGTTGAAATTTTGTAGGCTATAGACTTAGCACAACAGAGGCATAAAAACAACATTAAGAACACTATAGACTAGGCCTATCCCAAGCACTTTGGAACCAAGCATTGTGTTTTTCCCCCAGCATTTTCCCCAGCATTTTGACGCCTATATCAAAATATAAAATCAAAATTGGTACCAAGACCGTTTTTGAAATGTTTACTTATTGACCTGCGCATTTAATGAAAGTTTCAAAAAAGAAATTGTTATTTTGTTTTTTGTTCAACACTGAAAAACCATGAAATCAGATAAGTCTTTTTTTTTTCATTTTATTGTTATTCCGTTCTTAATTGAAATTCAAATGAACGAATCATACACTGACCTATGAAGGGTGGAAGTAACAAAAATTAAATAAAAAGAAATAAACTTTGACATGTCATGTCCCTATATATTAAATATAAATGTATTAATGGTTATTAAATGAAATCTAATTTGAAGTTTGATACAATTGCATTTGAAGTTAAAATGCTTTAAACTTAAAATTAAATTAAAAGAAATTGAATTCACTTTGAGAGCAGACATTACACTTACGCTTCCCTGTTATTTTCATTTTGAATGAGACATTATATTTCAGCCTCGTGCAGTTCCATGCGCCACCATTTATTTAAAGAGCATTTCATTTACTTTTAAAAAAAGACTTTATTTTTAGGTTGCATGTTCACCTGTCAATCAGATGCCCCACCCATCAACAACAATCTGACTCGATTGAAAATGCCTGCCATCAATGTATACAGTGACGGGACTAGGCTGGCACATTCAATACCTAAAATAGCACACGTAGCTTACGGGAGATAGCCTAAACTCAGGGAGCTCTTGACAGAGAGACCTTGCTACCAACTGGTGGCCATGTTTTTCAGGGAGTTTGTGAAATCCCAACAAGTGCATGATCATCCTTGTAAAATGTTGAAATGTTCGCAATGAATGGTGGTCGCTGGTCGGTTCTCACCATCGCAAGCTACGTAACGCTTTCATCAGGGCAGGAGGGTTTGTTGCGGGGATCCCCGGGTGTTTCACTGTCATGGGGTCGGAAAAGCTTTCTTCTTAGCAAACAGTCTACTTGTCAAACCCGTAGTTTGAGCCAGGTTTCATGCTTTCTCATGGGACAAACATCTATCTTGTGGTCGTGCAACTAATAACCTCTCATACCCTGTTTATCTGATTCTATCCCCTCAACAACGTGGGCTTAGCCTGACATAGCCCGCCCATATTACGAATGTTCATCCGTATCCATGGTCTGGGAACGGTCCTCTGGGGCGTGTTTACATCGGTAGAGAGTCTACCGGCCAATAAGCGAAGCTGATTAGACGAGCTTTCCAATAGTTTCAAACCAGGAGTGAATGCCCTCCCTCCGCAGTATAATCGCGTCAGGTTAAAGAACCTCCAGACCATGAATACGGATGAACAGCAGTATTATGGTCGGGCTATGTCAGGCTAACGTGGGCTAGGCTACAGTAGGACCATAGCCTGCTGAACTCCTAGCCCGAGTTGTTCCAAGCAGCCGCCTACTGACTGTTTGTGGGCCAATAGATCAGTAGGCCTACTATACTAACGGTCCCAAGCAAAACAGCCCTGTAGTCTTATAACCCTGCCATATTATGTGCAAAATGTTATCATTAATGAATCATTCAGAGCATAGTTTTCGTAATCATTCTTTGGCGTCGTAGTGACGCAAGAACACTCCGCAAAAGCATTACAACAGAGACAGGCATCTCCAATCGAGACTGATCAGTCTTGATGGGTGGGGTATATGATTGACAGGTGAATGTGCAACCTAAAACTAAAGTCTTTCTAAAAGTAAATGAAATGCTCTTGAAATAAATAGTGGCGCATGGAACTGCACGAGGCTGAAATATAATGTCTCATTCAAAATGAAAATAACAGGAAATGTAAATGTAATGTCTCATCTCAAAGTGAATTCAATTTCTTATTTCATTATTATATTATTGTATCAAACTTCAAATTAGATTACATTTAATAACAATTGATAGATTTAAATTTGGCACTTGGCGATATGACATGTTTAATTTTATTTCTTAATTTTCTTTTTATTTAATTTTTGTTACTTCCACCCTTCATACTGACCAGTCATAATTGCAGTTGCAGTCATAATTGAATCAAAACAGTTGGCCTACAACTACATAGTTTTTGATGTAAAACTGGAGAGCACAAAAAATGTCCAAATATTTCTAATGTGCCAT